>JAUTBT010057782.1:0-15083 GCA_032361225.1 Lepetodrilus schrolli | reverse complement strand
CTAGTGACTGTCTTTGTCTGCGCTTCGAGCATGTGTTTTTCCACATGGAGTCCAGCGCATTAGAAATGCACTATTATATATGTATATATTACTAAATGTATAAATATATATATATATATATATATACATTTATACATTTAGTAATATACATTTAGGGATTTAATTATAGTTATTTTCAAAAAATAATTAAAATTGATCCAAGCTAAAAAGAAATGTCGCCATGTTTACAATAACCCCATACCGATTTAGCGTTTACATTCTAATAATTGTATAAACAATTGTAATTATATATGTTTGTATGTTTTGTATGTTCTCTACGTCACTATAGTCTGAATTTTCAGAATAAACTTGTCTGTCTGTCTGTGTGTGCCTGTATAATCATGATTGTCAAAACATGGAAATGCAAAATGCTATATTCGACGTACGACATACAGTATGTCACATATTTATGTCGCCTGTTACATGTTAGTCTGGATGTGGTCAGTATAAATACAGGATGTGTCTAGTTTATACGTAACTGTATTGAATGTTGTATATGTTTTATCTCGGAGTCATATTATTGGTGCTGTTTGACATATATTTCATAAATTGCTTCCATGGCATACGCCAGCACGGATACTACATGGCCAGGGGACCAATACACATATACAAATCGTTATCGGCAACCCATAGAAATACAGAATATATTTAATGCGTAGGAATTAAATGCGTCCTCACGCCTGTCGCATTTTCGCATTAATAACCGGCTCGCATTAATTTCCTGATTTACAGTAGTACTCTACCCCCGAAGCCTATCCGTTAAATCCGTCTTCACCACATTATGTCAGTGTCTAGTAGTAAAATGATAGTTTGCATTTCAGTTAGCGCGACATGGTTGACAATGCTAGTATACATACTAACATACAAGACCTCTGGTTAGTACATCCATGCAGGCATAGATTCAAACAAGTAGTTTGTGGTACTATAGATGCAACTAGGAATCCTGATAAAAACAATAACAATGAAAAAAATCAATTCTTGTGAAACGGCTGCATACTATGAATTCACCAATGAGTTCAGTCAGTAAATTGTCTATTAATAAATAACATGTGTAATTTTATAATTGTAATAACGGGGGCGGGTGGTAGCGCAGTGGTTGGACGTTGGACTTCGGAGCAAGGTCCAGGTTCAAATCCCGCCCCGGGAGCCCGGCATCAATGTTTGCGAAAGTTACCTTTCTGACGCGATATTGATATGATACGATGTAGAATGGCAATGCAGCTATCATCCTTGGTCTTGTCAGTACCAGCCGGTGCTCGCAGGTTTACTGCAACGTTCAGCGCTAGAGATGTTGCGGGTTTCCTCCTGCCCTAAACTGACAAGTTGTCATAAAGTTAAAGAATCTTGAAAGCGACTCTAAACCTCAATTTTAAAAAATAGAATAAAATAAAATAAATTGTAATAACAAGCTTAAAGGTTATTCACAGGCTTTCTTCAAAATGGAAATAATAAAATATTTTATGAATGCTTCAAGTTCATGAATCTGTGCAGGGTAAATAATACGTTTCTTAACCTGACTGATGAAGCTGTGATTGCGCTGCCATATGTCCACATCTCAGACCTGAAAATGGGTTGCTGTACCACCATCATCACAGACTACTCACTCGCTGCGCACTCAACTGACAAGTAGGTAACTTTATTAGAGCTAATGTGAGAACATTGTTTAACGAATTATATAAATTCTAACAAAATCTAACATGTCATAACCTAACCTATATATTGCAATTTAATCTATTTCAAGGTCTCAACATTATTTTATAATAGCCATGCAATTATTAAAGGTATACAGTCACATATTTATGCTTGTTTTTGACTAGTTCATAGATACAACTGCAAAGTACATTCACGTGACATAATATATAATCATATTTGTGCCTCAAAAAATCGTTACAAATCTGTATGGTAGATACAATTCCAATGCAACCCCCGATAATGGAATTATACTTGAATCTTCAGTATAAACTTCACGTAATGTAACCTGCATGTTCGTATTTCTGTTTGCCTATGTTTGCAATAAGGGGACACAACTCGATTGATTGATTGATTGAAATATTGTTTTTCGTCGCAGCGGGACTATTTCACTCATACGCATTAATTTCTGCAATATTAAATTAACATTAATTTATGCAATATTAAATTAACATTAATTTCTGCAATATTAAATTAACATAACTCGAGGTGTAAATGGAAAATTATATCAACAAAACCACTCGGTGTAAATGGAAAATACCTTGTTTTGTTTCCAGTTAGTGACCTGCCGCGATTTATATTTACGGTCATCTAAGTAAAAATAAATATATATATAGTTACCCAGTGGAACATGAGGAAGAAGTAGTTGGATGTATAGAGTACTTGTGTAGTCAAATAAAATGCATATTATATTTATGTAAAACTTCGTCAGACTACTATTTATGTCAACTATCTGTGATTGTGTGCCTTTAACGAAATTATATAAATCCTAACAAAATGTAACATTTATAACTTATATATATACTAGTAATTTCTATTGCAAAGCGTCGACATTTTCTTACAATTTAATCTATTTCTGTGGTCAGAAAGCCATATAACAGTCGTAGATAGAGGTGAAAATAACGGTTTTCCCACGTCACTAGACACATGAAATATCCTATTTTATATATACTTTTATAATATAATTATCAACAAAACTTTGAAAAGAAAACTATATATTCTCCCAATTGGACAATGCATGCTGACGTCATGAGCTAGGGTGCGTTCAATGTGTCAAAGGCTTGTAAGCGGCTTGCAAGCGGCTTAAAGAGGCAAGATCATACTTGCAAGTATTTTATATATTTTTAAAATAAGTATTTTTCTAAATAATATTAATAGTTAATAAAAAAAATATGAAAGAAAATCTATCCAAACTGTAAGACACTATGCAAAGGAGGTCTTTTCCAACAGTGTTCTAAATATAAACTATTCGCGCGGACGTCGGAAAGGACAATCTTGAGTCCGGGATAGTCGTAGTATACGCATGTGTTGGGTCTGTTTTATGGAACCGTTTAGGCCCTGTATACTGCCCTATCACAGATAAAACCCAAACTCGGAGTGGTAAGATGTTATTTCTTTCATCATGCATATGCCGATCAAGAGATCAACGACAACAGCTCACATCAAACACAGAGAAGGAAAATCACAGCTGTCAATATTTTTCTGTTACGGATCAGCATCCACTTGTCGATAGATTAAGCAGAGATACATTGTAAGGTATCATTAGATCGATTGTTGTTCCTACGCGGTAATTTAACCAGCTTGTAGAAGAAAGAAAAAACACTACCAATGTGAATGCATATCTTCCTTTCTGTGAGGGGGATCTTTGTATACAGAAACCTGTGACGTCACAACTCGTTGAACGGGTCACGTGCTAAGACGCATACTAAGCGGCTTGAAAGCCCTCTCATCCCTTTTGAAAGATTACTTCTTCGCTGACAGTTTTAGTTTGAGGTAAATAAACATAGTTATGCTATTTCAAATGGATGAAGAAAGTTGAAACGTCGCAAATGACAGTCCATAACAGCTAGACACGCCCATGATGAAAGTCCCGCCCTAAAATCCATGTCATCACGCACTGCTGACAGTCATTTTTAATCGGATTACTCAGCAGAACCGTTCATGCAAGATGGCAAGTGAGGCGCTTAGTTAGCGGGCTTACAAGCCTCTGAGACATTGAACGCAAGCCTGGTAACATGACGTGTCACAATAGATCATCGAACGTGTTGGCGACCCTAACGACGAGATGGGCATCGTAAATGTTTAATATAACGTGGTGTATCAAATTGATCAAATAATTGTACGATTAACTGATGAAAGATGCAGTCGGCATCGTTGGTTCAGTAGTACCGGAAGGTGTTCTCTTCACTGCAATGACGATATCACTTTTCTCGGATTGAGAAATCTCAGTGTTTCACTGCTAAGTATATAATAAATCTCACAGATGCATTCTATTGACCGTTTATATGGTTACTGGTTGATTTGCTTCTATTTTTGTGTGTGTATTGTTTGTTTGTTATTTTATAGTTTGTACTTATTTTGTCTACTTTGTTCTTTTTCCATTAAATCTGTTTATGTTTTCATTTCATTAAAAAATAAATGTGTGTGTTATCGAATAGACGTCTGCATGATATGGTAGATGGAACATGAGCTACTACATACTACAGTACACTCTGTTTAAACCGGCACTCTTTGGTACCAAGATAATATGCCGGTTTACTCAGTTTACTATAGTATGCTATCTAGAAAATTGTATCATAAATCATGGTAACAAAAAACTACGGCGTTTAACCACGGCGAAGCCGTTGAAATAGCATCTCGTGCGACACCCAATGCGGTGAAGGTGACATATTTATCGAGAATGACAGCGAACTGTCTCAGTATTCAGAAGGGGCATGTAAAGTGGTGCGAGATATGGTTTCTGTGGACAGCACAAGGGCAAAGTGAATCTGGACAATCAATATCAATTAAGATCCGTGTCCTTTATCCAGTGAGATTGTCCTTTTCGGCAACTCGAATTGATACCAGTAATGTTTAAGCGTCCGAACTCCAAGCTATCAATTGCATGTATATTATTGGGAGTCAGCAGTTTATTTCTCAACGGTGAAAAGAGAAATTTTGGAATTGGTTTTGACCTTCACGAGTATGGTTGGAGCGTGGACTGAATTGAAATCGAATACATTTCCACAAATGTTGAAATACTTGAACAGATGAAAGAATTAGAAAAAATATATATATATATATCCGACACAACTAGTTTTGATCACAATAAATCTGTTTCCTATCCGCTAACAAATCCGTTACTTGACCAAATAGTGAAAGCAAGTTATAAAAACATTATCCTACAAAGTGGTATACTCATGTATTGTACTGCTGCATATTATACAGCGCATAATTTGTAGATGATAACGTATTTTCAATAGTTTGCCAAGTAACGGTAAACGGATTTGTTGTGATCTAGATTGGTCGGTTATGGATATGTTCTTTTTCTTTCATCTGTGTTTAGTCCTTCACAGTTACCTGGTATGCCTAATTCAGTACACCCTGGCACCCCTGTGGTACTTAGTTCCGTTCAGGACTCGCCTGGCACACATCTAGAGGGAAACTTGTGCAAACAGTTTAGGAGCTATAAATAGAGCAATGATAACATCTATTTTATTGGATAGATTTATATACCAAATAAATTCATCGGGAAAATGATTTCGTTGGTTGTTTTTTAACGCAGGTTTCCCACTAGATGTATGCCAGGGGTACCACATGAAGTGTCCTGGACGGAATTCAGTACAGATGGGATGCGAGGATGACTCAAATATTGTAACATTAGTGGAAGTTTATTCGATTGTGTAGATATGCATTAATTTTCTTAATAAATCCATTGCAGAATCGTTTTTTGACAGTGACATAGGCGACACCACGTGAACCAAATGTATCGGCATTGATTAAACATTAAAACAGTAAATACTAGTAGTTGTTGTCGCGTATGGGTGAAATATTGCCGCAGCAATGAAAGCACTCATTCATGTCTACAAATCAACATTTACACTTTTGTTTAGAAATGCAAATTGGAAACATCACACAAGAAAGATCAAATTAGAATCCATCTAAAATACAACTGGAAAAAGGAGGAAATCTAGAAATGAGAGGAAACCAACACTGTGTTCTAAGAGACATGAGTTAGTTATGAGATGTACGGGAAACTTGGAACTACTACTCCAATGATCTGTGGCAGAGATATATAGATCTGTCGGATGGTCGAGTACTCCAGAATCTAAAACGAGTCGACAAAATCAGTCGAGACTTTGTGTCTCTTGGCCAACGCCTACTATAACGTCCAGGTGACAAAATCCATTAATCATGAGAAGAACCTCATTTCCAGTCAACTTATTGAGCCGTTTGTCTACGACTTCGACCCCAGATCCAGGCCAAGGCATACCTCCTCGACCATTACCCAGGACTTCACCTCTTCGACTGTGATCAAGGACCCCGCACCCAGACCAAGTATTGGCTTGGAGCATACAAGTATTGGCTTGGAGCATACACGATACTGGTATTAAGACACTACTGAATGATTTCAGTTTAGAGAAAAAGAACGGATTTTATAAATAACAATTAGTTCGTTTCAATTGTTAAAATAACATTTATTTCCTTTCAATACGCCATTAATAATATATACAACACACGCTGCTCAGTTAAGACCCAAACACAACCACATCTGTTCTCATCGTGGACTTTCGATTCCTATATTATACGACGTTACATAGTTCAAACTTTCCGTCCATTAACAGCCGCGTACATTGGAAGAGCCTGCTCCGGGCCCTGTCTCGGGGTAGTCCTGTGCGTATAAGACTCTCTCCTGTCATCACGACGAAAACACTCGGATACGGAATGCTTAAACGCATTCCTGAACTTTGTGGACACGAGGCAATAAATGATTGGATTTCCAGCGCTATTGATGTAACCGAGAATCCGCGTCGAGGACAGAATATTCTGATAGAACTCGAATCCCAGTTCTTCCACGTGTTCGGGTCTCGCGAACACGATCCACAAGCCTACAATCCTTAACGGCAGGAGAGACACGAAGAACAGGATGACAATGGCGACCATCATCCGCACAACCTGCTTCCGTGACTTGGCGGTCTTGGCGTGGGTGTAGTCTCTCGGGGAGGTGTCCGAGTTCAGTCTGAACAGCTTGCTGATGATGTAGCAGTACATGTACGTCAGCATGCACATGGGCATAATAAAGAAGGTATAGAACACGAACACGATGTACAGACGTGGAAGGGTGTCTGTCATCTTGGTCCGACAGACTTGGACCATGGATCCATCGTGAAACCTGGCGTCTTCCAAGAACGTGACAAACACGAAGGGCAAGGACATGATGTAGGCGAGGACCCAGATGCACGTCACGAACACGCCCGTGCTGGTCAGCAGACACGTGTTCTGGTTCTTCAGAGGGTGACAGATGGTGTAGTAGCGCTCGAAGCCGATGGTGAGTAGGGTCAACACGGAAGAATGAAGAGAAGCGTTCTCCAGGAATGGTACGAGACGACCTGAAAGAGACCACTGAAAACGTCATTCTAGAGAGTGCTATCACCGCTACCGCCTTAGCAACTGTATCTACCACTTGCTACATTTCATTCATGTCATGGCTAGTTTGTCGATGTACCGAACTGCTATCAAGATTAGACCACCCTTAACTTTCAGCTAAATACTGTTTTATTAATTTGGATGACAATTCTAACGACTATTTCATTAATTTAATCGCATGTCATTAAAACAAACCAATGTCAGCAACCATTATAATTAGACGTATCGTTCACCAGATAGCTATACAACCTTTGCTTTATTGGAGAATGCATTATCCAAATACAAGTCTCAACTAATAAGAACAGTTCGATCAAGGCGATGCTGTGACATTTTATGACATTTTGGTTGCTTGGAATCTGGATTGTGTCGGCTAGCCTTTTTTAATAGGGAACGTCAGAAATCGGTAAATTCGAGACTTTACTGGGGTCAGTCTAATCATTGTCAGAGAGTGATAAGCAGATAGGACAGTTCGATGGTCTAGATGTACATATATCCTACAGTAAACACAAACCTATGGTTTAGCGAAAATCAAACGAGTATACCATTCATGAATAAAGCCTCCGTGAAGTATGATGTCTAACAAAATGAAATGCAACACCGTGCTTCAATAACAAAAAAAATCATCGCATTAAATGGGTGAACGATAATATGTTAAATATGAAATCAATGCCCTAAATGATGTCCTTTAATGTGATACTTACAAATTGAAAATATTTCGCAAGATGAAATAATTCGTGTATGAAGATCTTATGGTCGCAATCAGTCTTTAATGGACATTAAATTTACTAATGTGTACGGAAGAATTATAAAATGTTGTACATCCTGTTGCATTTTAAAGGGTTCTACATGAAACGACACTGTCATCTGTAATAATATCTGGAAAATATTACCGATATCACTGGGAGAAGATTTTCATTCTGGATTGCTATCAGATGTTCGTCGCTATGCTAACTTACGATATGAACAGTGCGTAATTAAAGACCACAGAAACCAATTTCATATTGCTATTCATTAGGATTTAAATTGATGATCAGATGACAGTAACATAGTTCTACTTTATCCTGTGGTGCCTAGAAAAGAAATCCGATAAAATATGAAATATCAGCTGGCACGTTGCTTGAAATTGCTGTAACCGCATTCTTGATCTACAGCTTTTGATTTGTAAACGAAGTACTACGAAATTAGTTAATTCCATCCTGATGGCGCTAAGTATCATACACCAGCGACACAAATGCCTGTGTTTTACGAAAGCATCGTATTGTTACTTCTGGCAGGTGTACATCAGTTTCTCCCCTGATTTAGGCCAGAATTACGGTACGACTCTTTCGTGAAACAGGTCATGCCGGAGGAGGTACAGTTTTGTTCGTTGGTTGATTTAGGGTTTAAAGCCACTTTCAAAATTGTTTTCACTGGATTTCCACCAGTTTTTATAGTGCTAGCTCACTTGGAATATTTATTTTATTTTAATTTTTATTTAAATTGGGGTTTAGAGTCGCTTTCAAGATTCTTTCACTTATATCACGACCCGTCAGTTCAGGGCAGGCGGAAACCCACAACATCCGTAGCGCTGAATGTGGCAGTAAACCTGCGAGCACCGGCTGGTACTGACAAGACAAGACCAGTCCTTGCTTTACCCCGTTAATGCTGGCGCCAAGCAGGAGAACAACAAGTACCATCTTTTAACGTATTTTGGTATGACGCAACGGGAATCGAACCCGCGACCTTCCGCACTCGTGGCCGACGCTCTAACCATTACGCCAAGGAACCGGCTCCGTTGCTAATGTAAACATCTCCCAATAGTTACTCAGATGACCCTCTATCACGACCACATTTAGAATATAATATCTAAATGCTGTCGCCAAGCAGGGGAACAACAAGTACCAACTTTTAACGTCTTTTGGTATGACGCGACCGGGGATCAAACCCTCGAACTTCCGCACTCTGGCCCGACGCTAACCATTACGTCACGGAGCCGGCTGACAAGATACAGGCACACGGAATGGAAGCGAATTCTACCTTCCGGTCAGCAGTCAAAACTGCGCTGTCCAACCCTATTCAATAGGCGGAATTATCAAATGCCGTTATATTAATGCATGGTGACGTGGTTACTTACACATTCCTTCTCCTATCAGCCACCTGTCTTTACCGTAGAACTCGAGCAGTCCTGATGGTTGGCAGATAATCAGAACCAGCAGATCCGCAACGCTAAGACTCATCAGGAAGAAGTTCATTTGCGTGCGCATCGCTTTCATCCGGGCCACGACGTATATCACCATGATGTTCCCCAGCAGGCCTACGATGAATATGATAGCATTGAGGATACCGACGTAGAGGAACAGATACAACGGAAGTTCGACACTCGTCGTGTGAGAAATGTTGGAGACGGTTATGTTGGAACTGGAAAGGTCCACAGACGAATTTCGTCCTTCCGTCCATTCACTGAATCTAAACGATATCTGACTTTTATCCATCTTCTCCAGATTGATTATGTTCATACTTCCGCCGTCATTGAAATCTGACAACATGTTGCATACACGAAAAGCATTTCATTGCTCCTTCATTTCAGAGGAATTTCAATCGTATGCACTTTCCGGAGAATGTCACAACGTGCGTATATCCTCAGTAGGGATTTATATATAATTCATTTGGCTAAATTGCATTATTACACATTCGTGTACCAACATCACTGGACAAATGTCATAGAGGCATATTATTTCCCTTGGGCAGCCTTTTCTAGTGATGAAGTGTATGTTCCTGTACAGGAAGTGGCCGGTAGCGTCTGGCAAACTGCAAGAAAACAAGAGTGTCATTATAAAAAGCAATATAGTAAAAAACGGCAACAGAAATCGAACATTTAGTCGGGCAAGCGTCGTCCCTCTCTGAATCGTATCATTCAAGGCTCGTCTTGTCAATAGGGATAACGAATTGAAAGCTTGCAGCAATTACCACCACCTGAAGACAGGGTCAGCACTCTTGTCTAAAAAATAGTAATACAATTTGTCAGTCGTAATATACCGCAACAGGAGCGCGTATACGTCGTGTTACATACAAATAATATTTACCTAGTCGCTGTGCCTAGTAGCTGTGAGTTCGTATGTCCTTCATTCTAAAATTGAGCAGTGAACTATGGCTGTAAATAATAGCAAGTTCCAACGTATGCTTCATATAACATCAGTTGTCGCACTCAAGAGACTCTTTCATTGATAGCGGATGTAAATTGAAGAGTGTCTTCAGGTGAGGTATTCCGGTATATATATATATATATATATATATATATATATATATATATATACAAAACATATAATTAGTATCACTTACCTTGCTGACAGAAATGCTGTCCTGAATGACTACGATATTATGACTATATGCACTTTACGACCACCTAGTCCAATCTCCATTGACGGAGTACTGCCGTTCCTAGGCATGGGTATGCAGGACAGTAACAGCATATGAATGCTAACAGCAACGGAAAGATCACCGTCTCTAGAAATTAATTGCATATTACGCCGATGCCCTAAGGTGATGAATCTTTGCGGCAGGGATTGACTGCGTAATGTATGCAACCAGTAGGTCATGGCCTCTCAACAGACCATCATCAGTTGGGGGTGTATTGTATCTTCCAGAATCAGAATAGGAGTGTCGTGGTTTTCGTTTTGTTTAAATTGAAGCATACAGTGTTTGTGAAGAATGAAATATGTTATTTAGGAGATTACTAAAACGCTTTAGCTAGTTAAATATAATATATAATTGCGAACTAAATACATATGTATGGTATGCTTCAATTAGTCTTGAATTTAGTGTACTTAAAATATGTCGTTTTCTGTATCATCATAACATTTCACGCATTGTAAAAGACTATGTTACAATGCGTGAAATGTTATGATGATATGTTACAATGCGTGAAATGTTATGATGATACAGAAAACGACATATTGTTACAATGCGTGAAATTTTTTGATAATACAGAAAACGACATATTTTTCGTCGCGTATGGGTGAAGTATTCCCAAATCGACGTAAAGCACTAATTCATCATCATCATCATAAACAGACTATGGTTCGTACAGTAGTCATTCATTGATGATATTTTACTTAGTCTTATCAACCAACGGAGGATACCAATAAGAAAAAGAAAGCCCATCCATGCAACGTGATCCTACAGTCAACTTGCTATTCAATACTGATCACTGTGATATCGATCTCTGCCATTCCGAATGACCCCAGGCCGCTCCGTGACCCTATCGTAAAATGATCAGGCGAAATGATTTACCCACAGACCGGATATTGCAATAGCTCGTCTTGGGTACGTAGCTGATGAGATCACAATAAGGAATTGGTACGAACTGAATGATCTTCGTCTGTCAGCACGGGAGACCTGCTGTGACTGACTCGGACTGACGGCACTCACATCATACAGGTCCCCGTATGTAATGTAAATATTGCCGTAATTACGGTAATCAGGCCCCGAGATTACGAAGCCTTTTTGAGTACGATTTCATGCTCCTCAAATCATATTCACAAATCATACTCAAAAGGTTTCGCAATTTCGGGGCCAGCAGTATGTATCTATTTATCGGCTAGAATTACAGCATTACTATTGATAAAAAATATATCGTGCATGTGCATGCTGGAAACAAATATCAGATACAAAACATGTAATCTGTCGTTAGTCGTGTATGCAGTTTCCTATACGACAGTGAGATGTAGTTCATATCAGAAGGCACAAAGGTGATATATGCATGTAGTTATCAAACTTGTTGGCCTAGAAATTGTTTTAATTTATTTGAATCCGTACTAAGAACTTTCTAAGGAAAGTATTAGTTATGTATCAACTGAACATATTAGGAGCCAATCGGTAATAGAATATCTAGCCATGCTGATTCTATACCTACTAGAAGGTTTCGTCTGGTCTGGATGTCAATGACGGATAAAGTACGACACGTGCTAAACGACAGTACGACATGACACCACTAATGCATTTTATAGAACTCCGTGATTTCCATTCAAATAGTATCAATCTGATAACTTCGGTGCTACTAATTGTCACTGAATCAATATATTACTATAATTGGCGAAGTGAAGAACTCTATCTGTTCCACAATGACCGGTGTCTACTATTGTAAGCAAGTATATAGTCCGGATATTGAGGGATGGTTTGGATTTATCGGGTTACTATTGTCTGGTAATAGCCCTAGCTACTGAAAGAGTGCATTAATATTACTAATGACACTCTCATGCACTTTCGCGTAGTGGGAGTTTCGCTATTCTTCTAAATATGTTTACAATATAAATGTATATATGCAGAATCGATATATACTCATTAATTAAGTACACACATGTATTTAACACATACCACATTTAGCATTTATAACAATACCTTTTAGTGAATATTATTTTCATCATTATCATTCTCACCATCCTTAAAATTAATATCATCATCATCATAATAATAATTATTATTAGCATTATTAATTTAGAATTATTTGCATTATTATCAGTAAAATAATATCATTTATGGATTATTCAATAACTACGAAATAGTAATTAAAACGAAAGTAGGTGAAATTACTGCGACGATTTGCGAGCAAGCTTCAATATATGTTAAACCACCAACGTCAACAACAATCTATATCTCAATATTAGAAAGGCTGCCGATAATGATTGTCTGAAGCATTGACCAATGATTGTCACCATCGTTCTGGGAATTGCAACAACGGTGTCAAGTGTATATAGGTGTTACTATCGATTCGCGTTGCCCTGTATGTGCTCGGTCACAATCGGGTGTGTGTGTGTGGGGGGGGGGGGGGGGGGTTGCATTCATGAAGCCATGAACATCAATGGACATATACCTATACGATTATACTGTCTCTTGAAAATAACAAAAAAAACGGTCAATGGATACGTCTGTATCGCTGAAATACAGTAGACATTAGCAATACTATTCATATTACAGAGATCAAAAACTAACGTTAATGAAAATGGTTCTAGATGGCTATAGACACGTTATTAAACATCATATAAATAAATATCATCATTGGTCTGAAGAAGCATATATCTGCATGCAGGTATGTGCCAAAGGCGCTAGCCAAAAGGATTGTATTCTACTCAAACTCAAACTCAAAGTAAACAGACTTTGACCACCAAATCAAATTATATTTAATATTTACCCATTAGTAGTTTTGTTAAAATATGTCAACATCTATTATTTATCTTTAGTCTAATCTGGCCTGGGGAACGTGGAATCATCCATTGGAAGTTGTGAGTCGTCTCATGGAATCTCTAGACAGTTGATATCCCTGATCACTAGCTGAGAATTATTGCTATTATATGAGAACCATAACCACTCGTTGCATAAATGACCATATTGTGCTATGGTATGAACTCCAACCTGTCCGTAAGTGCCATGCTATGGGCAAATTTGCGTCACAGACATAACACTAACAGCAGATGCATGAAGCCTTAGATTATAGTACTCTACAGCGTACACGACATTGCTGCAGTAAATGCCATTAACTTAAATATAAATCTAGGATCGTTTCTGCTACTTGTATCTGCAATGGTGACTAACAAAAACCAACAGAGATTTTTCATTATAACTGATCCTTTAAAAATGTCGTCCTTATTGCACATGTTGACGATTATAAGAGAAAATGTCAAGTGTAAACTGGGTAATGATTTTGATTCAGACGAAAAACCCATAATTATGTAAACATAAACCGAATGTATACGTTTACAATAGACATGATTACAACATTGTATTCCTATATCAGTACACATTACGTAGAATCAAAGATCCAGATAATGTTTTAATGGCAATCGACTGCATACTATGTTTGCTTCCGTAATTGGGTTGCAATTGGTTGGGGATATCCACACCCTCGAGCACTTACTGAATGCAACAGTTGTCATTGTATAACGTAATTTAACTAAATATTAAAAATAAAAATAACTAAATGTTCTAAAGCACCACAACGTAATTATTGAAGGAAACGGAGTAATTTAAAAAAAAGAGAATAACTCCATTGTCTATGTTTCAACGTCGAGACTAGGTCTAGACTAGATCAAGTTTATGGCCGGATAGTGTCAATACTGTGTGTACTTTAACGTAGCAATGACACAAACATGGCCTATGTTTATGGCTGGGTAGTGTCAGTGCTGTGTGTACTTTTACGTAGCAATGACACAATCCGGCCATAAACATGGCCTATGTTTATACAAGTATACACACATACATGTATACAGTTAGCTTGAAGGGGGAAAACACGTGGAATAATCATAATATTATTAAACTAATCGTGACATAAAAATGGAACCGTATACTTTCTTATTATACTTTATATGAACTCAATTTATTTATTATTTCCAAACATTTCTCTTCAAATCTTAATTACCTCCTACTCTCTCTCTCCCTCTCTCTCTCTCCTCTCTCTCTCTCTCTCTATATATATATATATATATCTGTGCTTACCTCTTCCTGTTATTTAGAACAGCTCATCTGCATCCAGCATGCCTACCTTCAATACTACAATACCTCCACAGGTGAGGTAGAGAGAGAGAGAGAGAGAGAGAGAGAGAGAGGAGAGAGAGAGAGGGAGAGAGAGAGTAGGAGGTATCCCGCCCAATCCCCGCTCACACAATCTACCGTCCCCTCTTCTTTGACATCATATCACCACCATCACCACGACCCATGATCCTTGACATAACGAAAATCCTCAAGTAACACAAGTTGATTGCTTTCACAATTTATGAGTATTTCTCTAAACACGTGTAGTCATCATTTACAGACCTACTAATACTTGTTTCGTCTTATCTGACTTCAGCAACACGTAATTGCTTACCATCGCTTACCGGTCGAAATTGGTCGCTGGTCTCGTATCCCTTTGTATCAACGTACTTGTAATTTATGTAACTCTGACATTGGCGACGAATTTCATTATCTTTTCAAATGTC
>JAUTBT010057771.1:0-15084 GCA_032361225.1 Lepetodrilus schrolli | reverse complement strand
CAATCTGAGATAGCCATACATAATTATATCCTGTATCTTGTAAAACAGATTTTACACTTTCTATTAGTTTAAAATTATAGTATTAGCGAGTATTAGCCCTAGCAGATTTGGTCACGCATCTCGCCGAGAACAAAGAATATCGGCAGATCGGGAAAGTGGGAGATCTGGAAAGCGGGAGGACACCGTCGAATAACGCGACTAAAGTCTAAAGTGACTAATGACTAAAGTCTAAGTGTTTATTCAGTACCAAGCCCAGATAACGGTAGTTTTCAACAATGTCAAGATTTTCCCCATCACAGCAAAACACAGCAACTGACCTTCTTGCATATGTATTCCGGAAATGGATAACTTTAGACTATTCAGCATTAACTTTGAGCTTATTGGTGCGACACCAATTACCTAGACTGTCCAACATTATTTGTAGGCCCCCCTCGTTTTCAGCCATGAGGACTATATCGTCTGCGTAGAGCATTACACAAACAATGTCCTGCTCATACCACACTCCTATGCCGAGATTCTTCAATACACACGCCACGTCATTAACGTAGAGATTGAATAGCAATGGAAATAAAATGCACCCCTCACGAACTCCACCTTTGTGATTTTAACAATTACTGAATCCCCAAATCCTCTGGTTTATAATAATAATAGTGCATTTCTAATGCGCTGGACTCCATGTGGAAAAACACAGTCCAAAAAAGATTACCAATGCTACAATTGGTCCAACAAATACTACTAGTGGTACAACTAGTCAAACAGGTACGACAAGTGATAACAATCAGGCAGGTATTGGTAGATCCACTAATGGTGCATGGCATGTTAGCCTATCTGATAATAGCTTTTTTTTAAATATTGTGCCTCATCCTTTTTTAATTGTCCAGTTTTAATTAGTATTCTATTTTTTATGTTTTGTTTGTTTTGTCTTGTTCTTTTAATTGGGGTTTAGAGTCGCTTTCAAGATTCTTTCACTTATATCACGACTTGTCAGTTTAGTGCAGGACGAAACCAATGGTACCATTACTAATAAAGGTACAATAAATCCCCCCAAAATATTACTGGTTGTACAACCGTTCCACAACTACTAGACTACTACTAATATTGCTAGAATAAGTCCAAAAACTACTACTAGTTCTACAACTAGTCCAATAACAACGACAATTGGTATTACCAACCCAACGACTACTACTAGTGTATGTCAGTGCATTATTATTATTTATTTATTTTTATTATTATTATTATTATTATAGATACAACCAGTGCAACAACTACGACAAGTGGTACTACCAGTGCAACAACTACGACAAGTGGTACTACCAGTCCAACAACTACGACAAGTGGTACCACAAGTCCAACAACTACGACAAGTGGTACCACAAGTCCAATAACTACGAAAAGAAGTACAACCAGCCCAACAACTATTACTAGTAGTACAACAACCAGTCCAAAAGATATTACCAATGGTACAACCAGACCAAGAACTACTACTAGTGATATGACTAGTCCAGCAACTAAGACAATTGGTCCAACAAATACTACTAGTAGTACAACTAGTCAAACAGGTACGGCAAGTGATAACAACCAGACAGGTATTGGTAGATCCACTAACGGTTAGATTATCTGATAATATTTGTTTTTTAAATATTGCGCCATATCCTTTTTTAATTGTCCAGTTTTATTTAGTATTCTATACTCCTTCTACACTCCAGTGTGTCTTTAAGGATCTTATGGATCACATAACATAGTAGTTTTGGAGTCCAATAAACCCATGCTATAAATATACATATTTTCACTAGTGCAATAACACAACAGATTTTTATAATTGTATTCGTACACGATATCAAAGTCTTTTTGTAGCTCTTTTAGAGTTTCTTCTTGGAACTTAATTTGTTGAATATAAAGTTAAAAGATCTCTTCAATTAAATATGCAAACACATTTATTAATATATACACAATTACTTGGAACTATATTTTGTCTGCGTGCTTTAACCCAGTTCCCAAGACATTTGCCTAATCGATATTGCAATAGTTTCTACAGTTATATGATAAATAGAATATCACGTCCGTGTCCAAATATTACTGAATTTATTCTGGCAAAAATGCTATTAGATTCGGCAGAGCCTTGCATAATATCAGTTTTGCCAACTCGTTTAATAAATTCAGTATTATATGACCACTCATATGAGATCATTAAATATGAAATATCCTCTATTTATCATATAATGAAAAGTGGAATATGGACATATTTACACTGATTTTACTGTTTGTTTCTAAAAACTATTCCTAATTTTGCCATATATTATGTACAAACATAAAATAACATAGTATTTATTAAAGTTTTACCAAATTACCTTGAAATAACCAGTAATAAGAATGCAATTCAAGTAAGTTTATGAGAACAAGCAAGTATACATGTAAATATTCGTGTATCATGCTACTTTGCATGACTAATAACTATGCAAATTAGGGAGCTCTGATCGTGTGTGACTTTGACATCATACTACTATTTATAGATGCTACTGTGTGGAAATAGTAAACAAGATGACCGGAAACTAGATGTGCTAACCGACGGCATTTAATATATATTTACAATTTGTAATAATAATTGTTCTTATCAATGCATTTATCAATGAGTGAAGCTGTTTACAATTTACTGACCTTTATGTATTCCTACGCGTAACTTTAAAATGTCGATTCATACTTAGTGACATATTCTACTTGTTAAAGAGAAATCTTTAAGCTTGAAATTAGATGATAAAGAGATTAATAAGCGAGTGTTTAGATATCGTCTATATCCTGCATTTAGGGATACTCTGTATTAGACTCGCAGAAGCAAAAAATATCCCTAAATGCAGGATATAGACGATATCTAAAGACACGGTTAATACTTTCTATTAATCACCCACTATACTGGCTATGAGAGGAGATATATGCAGTAGTTAAAATTAATGGTTCAATATTCAGCCATGTAACTTGAAAGGTCAACTGCTACGAAATAGTCTACCATTCTGATGTCATCACAATCAGGGCAATGCTATAACGTTACAATGCAAACGCATATCGGCTTATTCATTGACTTCCCAGTAAAAGAAAACAACATAAAATGATTACACTCGGGACATAAAGTTGATATTAAATAGCACATTGTGTAATATCCTCTATATACACCACGAATGTACAACTACTAACAGTGTCAGTCTCTCATAGTTATGAAATAATTGGGAATATTTCATAAACCTAGGTAAATTAACATGCTACTTTTTACTAGTACCGTTTAATAATACATTTCAAACTATTAAATATACATGCATTTTAAACATGCCACTGCACAAGTCCTTTAAGTATTATTTAATTAAGAATATAAATACAAAGAAATATTTGCTACGCAATTAAGGCAATAGGCCTTCATGGATTAAGATGGCATCTTAGATAATTAACCCAATTAAGAGTCAGGGTCATCTAGTGGTTTATAATCTCCTGACATAACATTGCTACTATGCCTATCAACAGATGTGTAAACTTTCAGTGACTTTCTTTTCACTTCGTCAATTTTTTTTCCTGTTTACGTTTAAACTAAATATATCTCCATTTTACATAGCTAGTCGAGGATAATTGAATAACATGCAAATAATATGAACATATTGGTAACTATAATCCCTACGTCAGGAATATGAAGCTTGTTGAATACAACAAATTAAGTGTAATTAGTTTCAGGTAAAATAAAATGTTAGATCGTTAAATCGGTCAACCATCTGTGACTGCATGCCTTTAATGTCACTTGTAAATCCCTTTTTGTATATTCAACATTTGTAAAGAAAGCATGACCAAGGGTACCTATGCCATTCTTTGATGGCTTCAAGTATACCGTGAATAGTGTTACGGGGTCATATTATCAATGGATAATATCTTTAATATCCATCATATCTTTAAATAGAAAGACGTTTTACACAAGTTGTAACAATAGATTTATTGCGAAATGCATTAGATATTAAATTACAGGAGATTGGTTGATTTGGGGTTTACATCCACTATCAAGATTTTTCACTTACATCATGGCTTGCATGCATATGTACTGCTTGTATTAGTCTGGATTTCCGCCAGGTTTTATATTGCTAGCTCACTTGGAATATCACATGCCGCAGATAGAACATGAATATCCCACTCAGACACAGTATACTGATTCTGAGCCGACCAGTCCTTGCTTTACCCCTTTAATGCTGAGGGCCAAGCAGGGTAACAACAAGTACCATATTTTAACGTCTTTTGGTATGACGCGACCGGGGATCGAACCATTACGCCACGGAGCCGGCTAAATTACAAGAGATATAGGCCTACTCAGTAGACATATGCAGTAATCAGGGCAAATCCCACTGATGTAGAGAGTTGCTTTTGTGACCGTGGTGCCACCATCCCCTTTCTGTGTTTCCCCCGAACAGTCTGTCCCATATGCTATCCCTTTCACCCACTACAAGTACGCGGTCAATCATGTGCACAACTCCATTTGTTCCCATTCGATCACATGCCACGATCCTGACTGATCCCATCCTCCAGCCATTATGCCTACTTATACCAAATATTTTGAGGATGGGCTGACCTAACCATGATCGTTTGACCCTGGCGGGCAAGGTCAAATGTGCGACCCTAACATGAGGACGCGGATAGAACTGGAGTACCAGCAAATTGAGAGAGAAGGGAGGTTTGGGGCTTGACGGAAGCTGACACATTCAAACAGTAGCCAGTCGTCCCGAAGACATTTGACAGTCTTCAGTACACCCGCCACTGCCTGTATGGGTTTGGCAACCAAGAAAGGATTTTTAGTGAGAGAATGTTGAGAGGTAGCTTTGATAGATGTGAAACGAGGCCATGATCTGGGAGTACATGGAAAGGCTTCCTTTGGTGGTGAAGAATACGAAGAAGATTGAGAGGATGATGTTCACCACCCGCCGGTCCTGGGATATTGGCGTCGCTATTAAACAACATATTCACCAGTACACTGAAATCATAACCGACGCTTGTGAAAACATTTTATGGCAAAAGATAAATAAGTCTCTTTCAAATTATGTTAACGACCAATATGTTGGTTTTGTATGTGTACCCCCCTGAAGGGTCTAGGTTCTATACTGGTGACACGTTCGAACTTATTGGGAACTCAAAAGTGAAAATATTATGTTAATTGGAGACTTTAATGCACACACGGGTTCAATGAGCCCTCAGTATGTTGCAGACACGCTGCATTTACCCCACAGACGTTGCACGAAAGACAACAAAGTAAACAATCATGGTATAAAACTGATAGACCTATGCACAAACCTCAACCTTTTAATTTGCAATGGTAGAATCAGCTAGGATATGGCGCACGGTAAAACTACATGTAAAGATAAAAGTGTCATCGACTATTGTATTGCCTCCACACAATGTCTACATCTAATACATAAATTAGAGATAATGGATGTCTCACCCCTATTATCAGTTGTGCTCTGTCCTTTAGAAATACACCTACTATTAGTCTATCTAAGACCTACTAGAGAATCAAATACTAGTAACACACCGGCCGAGAATATCAAGATGAAACCGAAAAGGTATCAGATTGATAAGAAATTTGACTTGGTTAATAATGTTGATAACTCCACTGTAAACAAACTGATTAGTAAATCCCAAACGGCCTTGACCGAAGGGTGTAATACTTAAACTATTAATAGCTCGGCTAGTGACATAGCGCACGTGCTAGTCGACGCTGCACAATCTACCTTTGGTGAAAAAAGGCATGCAAACCCCGGGTAAGCTAGTGTTCAAATCGCAAGCCATAGCTTGGGCCCGAATGCAAAGCATACGGTAAGGAATTCTTCAAAGCTAAAAATAACTGTAAAATACACCCATATGAACAAAATATACTGACACTTAAACAAAGATCCAAAGAATATAAGAAATGTCTAGATAAAAGATAAATCCCAAGTTACTATGATTACCAAAGCCATGTTTTGCTTATTAAAATGATCCAGGAACTTATCCCTACCCATCGACTGTCTTACTACATCCTTTGACATCCTTGTTGTACCTATATTACTTTATGGTTGTGAAATATGTGGATACATATGATAGAACATTTCTAAAATTAGATTTAGGCATAAAAATGTCAACCCGAAACTTTATAGTTTATGGAGAATTAGGCAGGGTTCCGTTGAGCATAACAATCAATATATAAACGTATGATAGCTTTTTTTGACGAAAGTTTCCAGATAACCCTGTGGTATTATAACTAAATTATATAATTTCTTATGAGATGGAGTAATTTCTTATGAGATGGAGCAATTTGGAACATATGGAGCCATATAAAATATATTTTGGATGTCTGTGGTCTTTCATATATCTTTAGCAATACGCCTCGCACTAAAATTGAAATGGCAGTCGAGAAAATTCTTCGCGACTAGTATCAACAAGAATGGAAAGATAACATAGAACATAGCAGCAAAGGGTCATTTTATAAACTGTTCAAAAATACATTAAAATTTTAACCATATCTTTTACTTCAGGAAAATATCGTAAAACCATTAATAAAATTCAGAACACTTAACCATTAACTCATTATTGAAACAGGTCTAGAGAAAAACGAACATGTACGTCACCAGCTGTAGCGGACGAACGTCATTATCTATTTCAATGTGAATCCCTCGCCCACCTTCGAACCCAATACTTACGTTAATATATAAGTTGGTCAAAGTCCGTTTCAACAAACCGTATTATGAATGTGCATAAAGCATCCGATCTAAAGAACGTATCTAGATACTTAAATAATGTCTTCTTACTATTCAAATAGTATGGCTATTGTAACATACCATACCACTTGTCCATGTATAATATATATTTATGTATTTTCTCATATGTAATCTCATGTACCACCGTATAGAGTCTAGGTGGTTTAGAGAAATAAATGAATCTGAAATCTGAGTCTGTTAACACCCAAAGTTAACTGATTTAACGCTCCTTCTCAATTGGTCACACCTTACTTGAAAACTTTTAATAGACAAAAAGCGTATTGTTTTCAGGATCGATTACCATGTTATCAACAAATATATTTAAGGCTCGCAGACCTACCTGTAAGCGGTGGTGCCATCCCTCCAAGTGATTATTCGTCCTCAGACCCTGTCTGTCAAAGTGATTCCACTGTCGCAGATTCAGTGTGTCCTCTATTCACTGTGTCGTGCCTAAAGTAAACAGCATTGTTATTAATGGCACATATATAATGAAATATGTGTCTTCTTAACTTTAAAATAATATAATTTATGTATACTGCAACAGTGCATCGCATTCCTTCGGCATTTCTGTAGATTCTTCTTGGTCTGGTACGTGCTCATCTTGGTGATCAAAGCTTTGGAGTTCTCCGTCCATGGACCGCCACGCCGTAGCTTGTTCACTACCTCCTTGTACAGGGTTGGCATCGATGCAATGGTAATTTCCGCTAGGTGCTTGATGTCCGCAACGTTAGGATTATCAAATTTACGAGGATAAGTACAACGGACAATAGGTTTCATTTACTAGTTTTCAGAGTAGTATTGTATATAATTAATATAATATATATATTTATGAAATTTACTAAGTATATTAATTTTACATTACCTTTATGTCTATAGGATCACTTGCATGATTGTGGTCAGCACCGATGTTGGCGATCAAATCGTCTCTCTTGGAGTAGCCTTAGAGGAGAGAGGACGTGTTTCAGCCGAGCTCCGCTGATGTGTAATCGTACTCCCAAGCGCAGTATGCTATGACAAGAAAAGGCAATAAGAGTAAGAAATGTAGTGGAAGCCCACCCACGGAAGATAATAGCAATAAGAACGGTAACACTACTAAAATTCTGAAGTTTACACCATTGGAAAACTTACGAGAAATGGCAACAAATCAGGGATATGGACCTATGGGCTATGGTTATAGACAATATGTGTATACCCCAGGTACCCGATAGAAGCAGGTATGACGAACTGGGAGGGTTGACGGAATAGAAAAGGAAATCAGAACTCTTTCTACAGTAGCATCCGATGTCGAAAGGGCGGTGTCATTCCAAGAAGATAGGAATACAGAAATAGAGAAGACGCTAAAACTAAACTCAAAGAAAATGGAAGACATAGAAAAGAGAATGAAGGAAAGAAGTGCGGTAAACAGTGAAACAGAAATATCAAGAATGAAGGAAAGCATACCAGACGTCCAAGCTCGATCGATGAGAAACAATCTTATGTTCATCGGAATACCGGAAAACAGGAACGAAGACTGCAGTAAATTACTTAAAGAATTCATCGAGGATGAACTTAAAATACAGATAGTGATTGAGTGTGACAGAATGCATAGAATGGGCGCGCCGCGTAACGACCATGAGAAACCCATACCGATGGTAGCGAGGTTTACACGATACAGAGATAAATAAACCACCAGGAAGACTGGCTCTGAAAACCTGAAAGGAAGTAAATACTACATTAACGAACAGTTTCCGCGTGAAATAGAAGAAAAACGAAGAATGTTGTACCAGGTTCGAAGGGCATCCTACCAGGCAAGTGACAAGGCAACCCTTTCCGTAGACAGATTATACATCAATGGGACCATCTATGTGCCAGGTGAACCAATAGCTAATTCAAAATGTGCAACTATACGAAGGAAACACAAGATGGAAGAGCTCCGTATAAACCGTGATAATCATCGAGTTGCTCCAAACGCAATGGACTCGGCAAAGGAAGTCTGAGAACGTACATTACCAAGTAAGGACTCCAATCTACATGTATTATTACTAAATGTCTGTGGCCTCCGATCAAAATTACTGAATCCTGACTTTTACGATTACATTAATAACTTTTACATCCTCTGTCCCACAGAAACTAAACTGTGTGATATCGACGACGTAATTATACCTCGTGAATAACAGAAAGAAACTAAACCAAAATAGAACTTCAGGTGGTCTATTAATAGCAACAAAAAGATGACTCGGCAAGAGTACTACGATATTGAAGAAAACAAACAACATACATCTATGATTAAAAGTGGAAGGTGCGATATTATCTACCGGAAGACTTGATAATAGGTTGTGCATATATACCACCGGAGGGGAGAACATATTATTCTCCAGAACACTTCCCGATGTTGTAGAGCAATTTAATTGACATGTGCAGTGAATCAAGTCTTGTGTGCTTAACAGGTGACTTAAATGCTCGTACCAAAACCATGACAGACCACATAGTAATTGACGAATGCATAGCGGAAGCCAACGATATTGGCGGGTTAAGTTTCAAGTTTCAAGGCGAAACACTATTTCAAGCTGGATGAGAAGTGCTCATACAATACGGCATTAATTTAGAACGAAAATCAACCTATAAGTCAGTATATTCCCACGGTTACAAACTGTTAGATAGCAGCCTCTTTATCGTTAATGATCGCATAGGTGAATGTGATAAGCTGACGTGTAATTGAGTGTCATTGATTACTGCATCGCATCAGCAGAACTGTTCACACATAATCGAGATTTTATAGTATGTGATTTTGACCCCATACTATCGGACATACACTTCCCATTAAATATTACATTACAGTGTAATGCTCCATTAGATAGTGGAAACGATACTACAGCCACAAGCAATACCAACACCAGAAAAGTGAGATGATGGACGCCGGAGCTACAAGAATAATATAAACAGCACTTTGATACTAAATTTGTGAGCGATTTATGCGCCAAAACTAACCCCGATGCATATAATGTTAATGAATGTATAAATAATATATAACTGATTTAATCACTAACAAAATGGTCTCCTCAGCTGGTAGTACATTTGGTTATAAGCCTAATGGCAAATGCAAAGAAAATTCTAAACCATGGTTTAACGCTAATTGTAAAATAGCCCGCAAATCATATCACAAATACAAAAGGGAATTTTCAAAATCAAAATGTGTTGAAAATCGTCTAAACTTTAGACGGTCCAGCAAACATTGTAAAACAACACTAAAATTCAGTTATAACATTTTCAAACAGCAATGTACAAATAGACTAAGAGAGACCAAAAATACAAATCCAAAGGCATTCTGGGGCCTACTAAAATCATTCATTACTAGAACTTTTAAAAAAATATTTTAATGCCTGAATTTCTGTGGATGAAAGCAAACACATTGATGTAAATGATGTTGAGGAAAGTCAGATTCTTGCTTGCATGATAAGTGAAGCCACGATATGCGCAGCTGTAAAAAATACTTAAAATGTAACAAATTATGTGGTGTAGATGGTATATATGAATATATTAAAAGCACATTGTCCATCCTAATCCCTATATATGTTAAATTGTTCCATATAATACTAGAAACTGGAATAATGCCAACAGCTCGGTTCATCGGCTAAATTAGACCAATTTATAAAAACAAAGGTAGTTCAACCGACCCCAACAACTATCGAGCAATCACTTTAGTGAGCTGATTGGACAAGGTTTTTAAATGTTGAATTTTAGATTACCTGTAGTAGAATCATACCATCTCGCCTCTAGGGCATTGTCGCTTCATTCGCAGGAATTTACATACTCATTCAAAGCATTGCTGTCTGCTAGACATCGTATTTTGAACGAACTGTTTCGCGTGCACTGTCAGAAGTCAATGTTTAGCTTTGAATTTCCCGGAGGACTATTTACTATATATTTTTAACAAACCAGAAGAGAGAATGTGCGTTGAGTCCTTGAACTTCCGTCTACACAACTAGCATGATTTATCGCATTTTTTTGGAAATGTCAATAACATATATCAGAGATACGATTTATTTCAGAGGCATTTATGGTAAGAACTGCTCCCGCGGGGAGCATGAAAGACAACTACAGAGCTTGACAATAAAATAGATATGCACATTTAAATTTTCAGTCGAGTGTTGAGGGACCATCAAGTGTCCTCTCTTGTTATAGATATTAGATTGCGAGGCGAGGCTGACCTAGACTGGTAGCATGCCTCCATAATATAATTATTTTTATTTATTTTTAAGAAATTATTTTTATTTTACATAATTACTTTCTTCTCTCTGTTTTTTTAAGATCTAGAATATCTATAATATTTCAAAAATGTATTTCTTTTTACTATTCTATCACCGAAACCCTGTGAGCCAACAGACTTAACTGCATCGCAAGCCGCAATTCGACCGGGAACGGATGAATCGTCTTCGTGTATTTTCGTGATTTTCCGTGAAATAAACCGGAAGTGGCAATACAAAACTTCCCAAAGAACGACTGTTTTCCAAATTTAGGGAAGATGACACTTCTTGGTTTCGAACAATTAGCTAAATGGAATACATTTTGCATCCTCACAACATTTATTCAAGCACTAACAGGCAAAATTACATGGGATCCGAAGGGCTACATAATCTACTGTCCCTGCATGGGTACGTAATATGACCTAAGGCAAAGCCTTGAATGCTCGCGAACACAGTCACATTGACGTTATACTATTTATTATGGCTATCAGCTGTTATGACATGCACTTAGCATACATATAAACGCTTTTGTACCGCCAAATATATTTTCACCTCTGTAGGATAAGTAAAATTCCATTGCAGTTTACATTACATGAATAATCAATTGGTAATGTACTTTAAAGTTTAATATCTCAATTTTCTATAGTCTAATAGATAAAGGGGGATAACTTTAATCATTGAACACGGTCAAAATAAACTTCCACGATTACTGGTACCAATAAAGCTACGTAACTGTAAATAATAATAATAAAAAATTAACATATTGAAAGCTGGTGGGATTTCGCCTTGTTTATGGCCATTATCACTACCCGGCCATAAACAGGGCCAACAGTGGAATATGCAGAAAATGTAGCTGGTTACCAAATGTACATACTTTCATGTAAAAATACATTTGACCATAAAATATGTAAACAAACCCGTGATTTTAACGACTTCATGTTTCCGTATGACATATTAACTTAAGAGCAGCTGATAAGACAATATCAGTTGAGCTGAATATCATGTTAGTGTCAGAATAATTGGTGACAATTACATGACTCAACTTGGTAAATAAAATGGCAACTTATCCATGCCTTTATGGTTGCTCTTGTCAACATCTTTGTAAGAACCTTTTGTTTTTTCGTTATAAATCTTGTTATAAATCTTATAAAACTATAGCAAGCCTTGCATCACTGTATCATATTTTCACAAAACATTCTCACTGAGAACTTGAAAGACTAATAATCTACATCAGGAACTGTCCCAATGAAAGACTAATAACTGTCCCAATTAAATGTATATACATGAGGTGTGGTGGTATTATTATTGTTTGTATTTGAACGTAATTTGTTTATCAATAGTAACATTCTGATATAGAAACTGTATGTTAACCAATTGACTAGGATAACAATCTTGTTTAAATATTGCATTTGTAGGTGAACTAATGAAATTAATCTTGCCTAATTCATCGAAATTGCCAATATTATGTAACTTCTGGAACAACTGATTAAGAGAACTGTACCACTGTCATGTAGTAACTGTTTTCTGTGAACCAACTGATTAGAATAACAGTAATGTTTTCATGAAAAGTAACAATCATATTCATAGTTATAATCATTGAGAGTGAATATATAAACACATTCAACTAACTAATGTGTCAATATGGTCAACATCAACACTATTATCAGTATTCAATAAATTGTCATGAGAATGTATTTTACAATTCCATAAGATGAGAATGTATTTTACAATTATTTTTTTTTATCTACCAGTCTGGTAACCAGTCGATTGTAACGAATTCCTATTGGAACAACAGCTACTATATCTCCTAAGCATGTTAAAGAGGCAAGATCATACTTGCATAGGGAATATTGGTCACTATCAGGGTTATTGTACATTCTGAAAGAAAATCTTTCCCAAACATGTGAAATTTTGTTCAGACTTGCTAAAGGTACCATTTATAAAGAACATACCAAAACATTCTGACCCACAGAAAGTCCAAACAAGATGGCCACCATACATGGCTAAAATCTACTCATATCTATTGATTTCAACAAAGATTCACCACTTGAAATATTAACATTACTTATGAAAATTCATTATTTTGCCAAAGGTACCATGAATGAAGAATATATCAAAAGTTGGCAGAAATTGGACCAACGAAAAGGGTCCAAATATGACGTCAAATCAAGATGGTCGCCAATGGTAAAATATCTTCTTATATCGTTTGAATTAAACAATTCCTCGCCACCTTAAGTGTAAACATTACTCATTATATTCATTAGTTTGCTAAATATACATCGTTAAAAGTATCCTTTCGACGTAAATAATGGTAACTTGACGTTGAGAATAACATCATGCTGTTTGTATCTTAAACAATAAGATTTAAACTTCACAGTAATCTACATGTAGTCTTCAATTTCATCTTCATCTCAAAATGGCCCTTGACCATATTGTAACAGTTGCCACATTGACAATTTCCACAAGCTGTTGTACCTAAGTTTCACTCCATGTTTTTATGTGAAGACAACCAGAGATGCCATAAAGAGCAAAGAAAAGGGTCACAACTGTGGACCATATATTTTCATGGGGCCCTCCCCCAACAAAAAGAGTGCATTGGTCTGGGGCATGACTTTGTATCCCCAATTCCCCGGATTACTGATATAGTTACGGTGTCGTTACTGAAAATCCTGTTTTCATCATTATCTGCATAACAAGTCATAGTAACATTACAAATAAAGTATCTTATACATTACAAGTCATAGTAACATTAGTCATTACAGTACATGTTGTACCTAGTGCCATCAACACTACTACCATACATTATGAGGGCATTACGGTACGAATAGGTACATGTTGAATGGAAATATAGGACTCGCTATGTATACAGTGACTTTCTTTCTTCAGGCAATGACACTATTGTGAAATACCATATTTTACAAACATTTATCATCTTCACCACTGTGACTCATCATACATGGACATAGGTTGTCTCCATCATCTGTTGATTGACCTGTGAGGGACTCTGGAACTCTATTTTCTAGTGTACCAATCTGGGGCAAAGAAGTGGGATCGATCTTCCAGTCTGATAGTCTGTCAATACCAGCCGGTGCTCGCAGGTTTACTGCAACATTCTGCGCGATGGATGTTGTGGGTTTCCTCCTGCCCTAAACTGACAAGTCATGATATAAGTGAAAGACTCTAAACACCAAGTCTTGTCATATTCACTCTTTCTATATGATTGCAAAGTTTCTTGGTACATGGTGATCAAACAGCACAGTTATTGAATGTCAGGCTTTTATATTTCTTTAACAAATTCTTAAATAATATAGTAATTCACATGTTCTTTATGTAAATGTGTTCTGTAAATTTGTTCTTGCAGGTCGCTTTGGAAATCAAGCAGATCACTTTCTGGGGGCGCTGGCCTTTGCTAAAGCCATCGACAGAACTCTCATTTTACCTCCTTGGAGGACTTCTGTAAGTTGTTGTCTGCTGTCAGAACAAAATATCCTGATTAAGTTCCCGCTGTGACGTAAAACAAAAATTCACTCACTCACTGATTAAGTTAGTCACAGAACTGCTATCTTATGGTTTTTTGTATTGTAGTATTTTTTTTATAACTACCAAAAATCCTATCTACCTATCAAAATAGATGAATAAATAGTACATTTTATAAAGTGCATGACTCCATGCTATTTCCCATGCTTGAAGCACTAAACGCTACATTATTAATTGATCAGTGTGCATTCATTTAACCTTCTCATCAGCCAATCAGCCAATTCAGGTGCTAGGTTAACACTCACGATTCCATTTCTTCCTACTAAGCACTTTGTTCAAGAGTACTGCATGTTGGCATGAGCTACCTAGTAATCTACTGGAGCTGCAACGAATACACATAGTAATCTACTGGAGCTGCAACGAATACACATAGTAATCTACTAGAGCTGCAACAAATACACATAGTAATCTACTAGAGCTGCAATGAATACACATAGTAATCTACTAGAGCTGCAACAAATACACATAGTAATCTACTGGAGCTGCAACAAATACACATAGTAATCTACTGGAGCTGCAACGAATACACATAGTAATCTACTGGAGCTGCAACGAATACACATAGTAATCTACTA
>JAUTBT010057760.1:0-15085 GCA_032361225.1 Lepetodrilus schrolli | reverse complement strand
CACTACCGTTAGACTATATCTACAAAATATTTTATTTAAATGCTAGACAGGCATCCTCGAAAATAACAATCCTCGAACCACTTTAGTCCCGTAACCTCGAAAATTTCCGGTTATACGGTAGACATAATAATACATCCACTATTATAAATACTACACCAACTTACACCCTGTTCTTGTTTATATTCAACATGGCATCCTTCAAGAGCAATTCTCTTCAGGTTCAAGTGGCATCTTGTATTAAAACTACACACCACATTGTTAATAACAATATCAACCACAGGTTCTTCATCCCCCAAAGTGCCATTGCCATTGTATTCAAGTCCGTTCAACAGCTCGGGGGGAATCTCTCCAGGCTCTAGAGTACCTGGTGGATACAGAGTCTCTGTCGCCATGATCAGCTGATCTGATGGTCGACCCACAGGAAACCGCACAATTTGCAAAAAAATCTACCAAAAGTGCACTAAATTCGAATGTCCAGTTTCGTACAAGAAGGATGTAAACCTTCCAGGGTTGTGTCTCTGTCCGTGTAATATTAATTATACTGGATTGTCATCAATACAAACAAGAATCTAAACGTCTAACGGTAAAAACAAAAACATGCAGCAACTCTTTCATTCACGTCTGCGTCATTGAACTTGCGAGACGATTATGGTATGATTAGCCTGTAAATTCAACCATTGTTAATCGAATTACACAAAGGAATATCTTATTTTAAATGCTTGTTTGAATTTCAACCATTTAGCATGTAATTATGTAGAATTAAACATTTTTGCAGAGCACAAATATTCTAACGACCCATTAGCCGCACGGGTTTTCTCTTGTCTTCTATTGTTCAAGAGGGATGAAAGGGAGATAATTTCTGATGATGCGGGGGATAGTAAACTAGCGTTTGATAGTTTAGTTATTTTATATTATAGTTACTATTAATTTTAGCATACGTATTAATCAAATTTCACATCATTTTGGCTATATAACCGAAACTAATATTTTCATCGCGTGACCCTTCTACACTTCGTAATAAACAGATATTTATCCTACGGAACATGATTGATGAACATTGGTTTCAAGTAGCCTAATTTTTATTCATAGATATTTGAAATAGGCATATTATCATCTTGTACAACGTGAAAAATAGTGAATAAATAATATTACACTTAGGCCTATGTAAGTAAACAGCTGCAACACGGTAATCTATATATAGGCCTATATATGATGACTAGGCTACTCAAGTTATTAAATACATTATTTTCTCTCTCTCTCTCTCTCTCTCTCTCTCTCTCGCTCTCTCTCGCTCTCTCTTTCATATATACATATATATATATATATATATATATATATATACACAAACTTATTGCCATTCTTCTTGTACGTCATTGTGAAATATTAGGGCTACCGCAGCAAGGTTAAGCAACAAATCGATTTTGAATTAACATATTATTATTATTATTACATTATTATTATTATTATTATTGTTATCGTTATTATTATTATTATATTTCTTATAATAATAATGATTAGTGCTCTTTTACAAAATAGTCAATGGGCCTAAATAGGCACCATATACACTATTTCTGTGGGTAATAATGTGACAAGTGTGATATTTATAACAAAATTATTAATGAGGTCTTCCCAATTAGGCCGTCTCAATCAAGTGTATTGTTATATAAAATATTAGCGGGCCAGCCGTCATTAGCCACTTTAGCTTGGCCCCAGCTCAGTCACATATTAACATGTCAATGGGATTATCTCTATAATTATGTATCCAATTGTAATTGGCTATGCGTTGTTTTTAATCTTGCAATGCCCGACTTTTAGTCTGCAGTAGCTTTGCTTACCAAGTATATTTGAATGTTTGTTATTATCCATAGTAACATTATATGGGTATATAAGTGATGTTTTAATATGTCACCACAAATAATATTCAGAATCAGTAGTTGAATACAGATGTACTATATGTAAAGATGTGACAGAAAGTGAGATTCAGTTATATAAAATAATGTCGGAATGGAGCTGGAAATAAAACATCAACAAATCCATCATTGTGTCGTCTTCCATCGCCGGAATTGGATAGCATTAACATTGAAAAACAAAAAACTGTTACAATAATAGGGGCCTACATATGCATGCAGAAGTGCCAACAAATGCATTCAAAATGATCGTTATTGATTGCAGATTCATTATAATATTATAGAGCTGTATGTAGGGTCTACCTAACACACAAAATATATTCAATGTGTACCACTCGCTACATTTTTTTAATTTTTTGTCTTTGTTTTGCTACGTGGTAAAGTTATGTCTTTGTGTTTCCACACATGGGAGTCAAATACCCAGGTTTTGGGGGTCAGATCCAGCGACTGCTTTATAATAGGCCTAAATGTGGTAGTTATAATTACGTTGGTTTGGGTCTAAAACTATGCAATATTGATTACTAATATACCATACAATTTAGTATGTTATAAGAGCAACAAGTCTGAAATAGAACATATTTTAAGCATTATTTGTCGACAAATTGGTATTTTTTAGATTAACCCCTGCCATGTTAAAAATAGCATAACTCAGTGACTAATCATGATAATAATAATAATAATAAATAATATATCATAATCATAAAAATAATGATAATAATGACTGAAGCAAACTGAAGGCGCTACTGATTTAATTATTATCACCAATTATTATCAGCAGAATGAAGGTTAACTAGAATTAATACAGAGTCTGTACCGTTAGAATGGTAGTTATAATTATCATCATTGGTCCGTCAGTACCTGCAGGTGCTCGCAGGTTTACTTTAACATTCAGCGCTACGGATATTGCGGGTTTACTCCTGCCTATATATGTGTATATATATAGATAGATAGATAGATAGATAAATAGAGATACCGGTAAGATAGATAGATAGATAGATAGATAGATAGAGTATAATAACTGTGGATCTGGATCTAGAAATGAAGGAGGGAGGCTGTATATATGTTGATGAGATGAAACCGCCAGCCAGGAAACTTCCAAGCAGAAATAACGTCACGGAAACGGTTCCAGCAATGCGTGAGCTGCGATATACGTAATAAATATACAATAAATATTTAAAGGCATATTATCACTGTTGACATATTGTATGGGAAAACGTATTTAACTGAAAGTATATACGTGTGATTTGTATACACACGTATATATTGGGCAACAGGCTATATTTTCCGCAACAATATATATTTATATATAATTTTTTTGTAATCGAAACAACACATGTATAATATATGTGATGTAATGTTAGCAATCGTTGATCTTCCTGTTTAAAATGTATTTAAATAGACATTATAGCATATTTGTGATAAATCTAGATACTATAGTTTTTTGGGGTTTTTTTTGGGGGGGGGTTAATTGGGGTTTATAGCCGCTTTCAAGATATTTTCAATTATATCACGGCTTGTCAGTTTAGGGCAGGAGGAAACCCGCAACATCCGTAGCACTGAATGTTACAGTAAATCTGCGAGGGCCGGCTGGTACTCACAAACCAAGGATGATAATTGCATTGTCATGCTACAGTCAGCGAATCCTATCAATATCGCGATCATTTATATTACTAACATGGGACAAGTGATAGCACAATGGAAAATTGTTTGCACCCAGCTAGAGGACTCCACATGTACAGTCAGGGATGACAATGGGAAATTGCGTTTTCAGCTAAAACAGTCAGGATCCAGGGTAGGAAGGCCATGAGATCCGTGGAAGATGATCATTCATGTACATTAATGTTCACGGAAGTAAACATGAGAGCACTGGCTGGTACTAACAGACCAAGGATTGCAACCGTACAGCACATTCTATCAATATTGCAGGACGGGATTTGAACCCGGACCTTTGGCTCTGAAGTCCAAACTTTCTACCATTGCGTTCCCACCCGCCCCTGGATACTATAGTCAGTATACTCACTAGAAGAAAGGCATAAAGATTAGAGGACTTATTATATAAAACTGCATATCTTTGGCTAGATACCATGACCACCCCCATATACTGAAATAAATATACTATTATGGAATTAACAGTAATAAAATTTCCGTAATATTATAGGAAATTATTTTTAAAATAATTCTATCCGCTGCATGTTTTAATCCGAATAAAAACGCGAAGAAATAGATATTTCGCGTAGAATGAACACATTATTAACATTTTCATTATTTAGACAGTTTAGGTTGGACATACTAAACATTCTTTAATAATTACGTAATTTATTTAAGTTCTAACCACTGCATCTTTTAAATTGGTAATTGGATTAAGTATCTTTTAATAATTATATAAATGTATAAATTCTACAAATTTGTAAATCTGAATGAAAATGCGTACAAATAGTAATTTCGCTAATAACAAACAGATTATATACAATGTAATTAAAGTCGTTTTAATTGGTACATATTAGTAATTGGTTTATAAACGGCATTTTATACTGGGTAGATCCTACTACATACACAGTTATATAATTTTGCATTTAACGTATGTTAAGTAATGGCAAAGACCTTACAATGCAGAGAATGATCCATATCTACAGCGCTTACCATTTGTCACTGTTGACGACGTTGATATACAGCAGGTTGGTCCACCAATTCGTACAGTTTTCGATTTCGACATCGGCCCGGCACCCCAATACCGGGAGAGAGGGGCGTACACCCTCATCACTAACATGTACGGAGGTGTCAGCCTACGGGAAGATCCTATAATTCAGGGATCAAGGTTCATTTTACCCTACCAAAGAGTGACGTGTACGTTGAAAGTCATGAGATGATATTATTGATTCGCGAAAGTCTGTACCTGTCAACCTGTCAACACAGCGTTCTAAGCGTTCACCTATTATTATGTAGACGGCACCGCATACTAAATACTACTAAAGGATTGGGTTATTGAAGTATTTCTTCAAGAATTAATATGACGTCATGCGAACATATTAAGGCAATGTCGCTTTAATTACCTCCAGAATAGGTGGTAATAGAACATAATCCAATTAAGCTTCCCTTCGTTGCGAGATAGCTCCTTTAAGACGAGGTATTACACCAGCAAGCCACTGTCAAACAAAGCGTAAGAACTTTGTGATAATATACATAAACGCCATCATGTGTATAACACAGTTAGGCCCCTGTGACCCACACTGTCACACAGGGTGAAAAACCTATGATGTCACCTTAGGCGACGTCGCTTAATTAGTTGTAAATTGCCCATAAGTTCACCCAGCAGAGAATGGGTACCCGGTAGTATGAGATAGCAATGTGAATGCTAACATTCTAGTGGCTAGAGTTAAATACCAGTATACTAATCCTACTACAGTAGTATTCCAAAATCGTTTGTACATTAGCTATATTAATCATGTTGATCATGTCTTATTGTTCTATTAACCTTCCCGAATGTAACCGGAAATGACATTTTCGGCAGAATTTTGATTAGTAAAACAATGAGAAGGTTATGAACGAATTTGGGTTTGCGGTAGAATCATATTATATGTTCCGAGAGTGAACAATATTGGATCAAGTAATAGTTTTTAATCAATGTTATTCTCATCATCCTGTATAACATGAGGTCAAGTAGTATAGTTGTCAATTCTATCAAGACTTTGCAGTATGGTTTGTTATTTAATCAATGTTATGCTTATATAAAGTTAGCATGATGGCATGGAGATAGTCACAATCTAGTCCCTATCAAAAAACGTTTCCTGGCATTTGTTTTTGTTGTTAATTATAATTTTTGAATTGCCAATTTTATTTGTTAAAAAAGGTAATCATTAAAAATCTAAATAAATTGTCTTTGACAATGACTATTCATATTAATGCTTGGTTTTACGTACCTAATAGTAAAGAACGAGTCTACAGACACATCAACGGTAACTATGGCCATAAACGTCCATGTCTTCACTTCACAAACCAAATAGTCGCCCATATTTACTACAACACACATGTGTATTTGCATGGATTTCAATACCTATCAAGAATAAAACAGTTATTTCCATGATTATTCAATGCACGACCAGCTGATGACTGGTATATATCTTGGATAAAACGAGTGTATAACTAAGATATGTATTTAAGGGTAAGATAGTTATTCAAAATAACAGTGAATGTACGAATGTATTTATTTTCATTTGGAGTAAACATTTACATACTGTTATTTATCTAAACATGTGAACTCAGTATTCTCGCTTATTATATATAGCGTAGGTATTTTTTATTACGAATTCGACACAGAGGGGTATAAATAATGATAATTAAGGAATGATAAAATAAGGAATTGGTCGGGACCGAGAATGTGCTTCGACATACTACGATGTTCGAGACTAGAGAGTTCGACACAACGAAGTTTGAATGTGTAGTTCAACATATATAACATATCCCAGGTAGCAAGCAAGCATTGGCCCTGCATGTGTCACAATGTGTATTTAACTATAGTATATGTATTAGACAATACAATACCATCCGATTTATGAAAGGTTCACTATTATACATGTATCGTACACACAACGCTTCATATTAGTATGTTGTAATTACTATAAATAATCAATAACGAAGAAGTTTACTTACAATAACAGCATGCGTTCATTGTAAACCTAACACGTGGAATAACATGTTGGTGTACGTTCAACGACAACAATGCTGACTTATCTACAGACGTGTAATAATCATCAGATACACACGTTCAAATACAATGGCAGTACATGAAGAGACAATGACCACTTATCTAACGCCGTGTGTATACATGTGTGTACACGATACGATATAGTTATCTACATACAAGGATATAGTTGATATTTGTATAATAAGGCCGCGTGCATATACTGATAAATGGGATAAATGAGGTATTAATTCAGATATGTACATGTATACAGTGTATGTGTATATAGGCATATTATTATATTTGCATGGGTTCAGTATAAGTGTTGTCATATAACCCCAAATAATCATTCCACAAAATCCTGCCCAGGCTTCATCAAGTACATATACATTGTAGGTGTAGCTGTATTCATCTGTATTCTCTTGAGAAAAAAAATGCATGGATTCATATTCAGCATTAGACAGTTTCCTATCGAATACTTCATTCTATGGGTGTGAGAGTCAACGCTGCGTGGTGTGACGATCTACGGTAAGTTGAAACTCCTATCTCAGGCGAATCCTAGAGCGATGCGAGGAGTTTTGTTATCATTTCTAAAATTAGACTGCACGGCCGCATAGTCTGAGAACTGTGTGTTTATGTATTCCAGGGCATGGTCCTTATACTGGTTAAAACGGTAGACAATTTGAAACTAATGCATATGCTATACGTGCACAGTGTATTTATTTCATGTCAGGTATCAACGTTATTACGCAGGAATCTAGCCTTCCTTAGCAAGACGTGGACCCACGAAAATAGGGGACACAATTCAGATTCTGATATGTATGGTTAGCGGATAGGGCCATAATGCATACTTGTTATTATTAAACTAATTACACTATCATGTTGTGTATTAGATAATTGTTTATGATTATCAGCTGATTATTTGTACACGTAGATTGTGCGTAATGACAGTTAACTGGGCGGGTGGTAGTGCAGTGGTAGAACGTTGGATTCTGAGCCAACGGTTCCAGGTTCAAATCCCGTCCCTGGGGCCCGGCATCAATGTTCGTAAAAGTTATCTTTCTGACACAATATTGATAGGATGCTATGTCTGTAGAGTGGCAATGCAGTTATCATCCTTGGTCTTGTCAGTACCAGCAGGTGCTGGAATATTCAGCGCTATGGATGTTGCGGGTTTCCTCCTGCCCTAAGCTGACAAGTCGCGATATAAGTGAAAGAATCTAGAAAGTGACTCTAAACCCCAATTTAAAAAAAAACATTAATGTAAAATTTAATTAAGATAAATATTTTTATGTGATATTAAATTTTGCATAAAGTTAGTAGCATTATGATTATGCACAATTATCCAAACTACATCCAATTGGATATGCTGTAACTTTGCTGTAACAACAATGTGACCATTAAACCAATTCTTGAATTCAGCAAACACCTATTACTGAAAAACTACTAACAATACACATAATTATGTACTAATATGACACTCATATTATATTACATTATATATACACACCCTATAATGTAGATACGTTAGTCTTACAGTCCTATGTAGCATACATATTGGTATTTGCTAATAATATTATTGGTAATAAGTTGTGTAATCTGTAGTAGTAGTATCATGAGTAAAGTCAGGAATAATCTAGGTGTATTCGCTCTAGGTTTCGTAACATCAGAATCAGGGCCAGGTACGCGAAAGTTACCTTTCTGATGCGATATTGATAGGATGTGATGTAGAGTGGCAATGCAGTTATCATCCTTGGTCTTGTCAGTACCAGCTGGTTCTCGCAGGTTTACTGCAACATTCAGCGCTACTGATGTTGCGGGTTTCCTCCTTCCCTAAACTGACAAGTCATTATATAAGTGAAAGAATCTTGAAAGCGACTCTAAACCCCAATTTTTTTTTAAAAGAAAGAAAAAGGGCCAGGTAAGCCTATCTGTTCTAAGACCGGTTTTGTTTGCACAGATGATTGGTGTGCAGTGTGTGGTTTACAACTAGTGTACATCCTTGAATATATTACTATATGTAGATGCTGTACCATGTGTACCAGCAGTGGCTTATAGGTTTGGGATTAGCATAAAATTGTTATAGGTTCTCCTCCCATGGCAAGCATATCACCATAGTACCACTGACATACTACTGCCAGTCAAAGTAGATTAGATCTAGTGAAGAATGGTTTGTCCTTTGCAGATTTTCAATCCTATATAATAAATTCATGTATAGTATCTATATTGGTAATACAATTCCCCATAACAGTTAACCTCTATGCATGCAGTGTACACAAACTGACACCAAGACACTCATTTATTTCCAATTTGATAAGATAGTTAAATTCTTCTTTATTGTGGCCTTGTTATTTAAGTGACAAGCTTTCCAATACCACTGACCAAGTGAGGTTGTTGAAAAATGTATACTAACAGTTTAGTTTGATCTAAGAAGCAAAGCAATTAGCAGGTTACCTTAGTCCAGTATTGCAGTTAAATAATTCCAAATACATTGCTTCACTGCCCATTGTACTTGATTAAACATGATTAAACAAAAGTAATTTTGAATTAGTTCATCTTCACAGATTACTGCTGTCAATAATAATAATAATAATAATAATAATAAAATATTAAAATATTAATGCTAATTCTTATTATTATGACATATTTAGTCCTGTTTATGCTATTTGGTATTGGCATATTATTATTAGTATTATATAAATCTGTATTACATATAATTAGTATTATATAAATCTGTTGATCAGTGTACACTCATTTTACCTTCTCAGTTCTCTGGGAAATGTAACTCAGCTGCTGTTTCCATTTCTGGAAATGTTGGATTCCTGTTGATATGTTTTCGCCCCACTGTGTACCCATTCACAGATATAATTATACCTTGCATTCAATGAGGCCTGCATTGTGTCTTGTATTCACAATTTAACCATACAACTGGCAATATTGCGCCATGCTAACATTTTCTGATTACTACTGTATTCTGATTACTAGGAAGTTCAATAACATATGATATTACTAACGATATTCACGTCAGATCCATTATTCTGCTTTCAGACTGTCCTTACATTGGACCAGAATGACGTGGACCTCTCTGGAAGGAGAAGCTACTTTACGGTCCTTGCTGCCCGCCAAGGACGAGGAACTGCTAATGTTAACAGATAGGAACATATTAGGACCGGACTATTTCGGATTATTGCAGGAAGTTGTAACAAAGACATACAAACAGCAAAGTGAGAATTTTCTGCAGAAATGTGATATCCTTCTAGATATAACTTGGGAAAAGCTGAACACATATTACTGGAAAGATGTGGATATTAACTGGCGGTACGCATACACTGTAATCTCTGTAATAAAGGTGCTAGGGCAGGTGCGGAACGGGGATATTTCATTGGCTGAAATCATGAAGTCATGTGACATGGGTTTATTAATGGGGGCCCCAATCCTGGATAATATACTTGCTCGTATGTCATCACAAATCCAGACAGTCTTTGTTCCAAAAAGAAAACTTTCTTCCCCATCGGAATCGGAAATCAAGAAACCCAAAATGGACGTCATCATTGATGAGGCAAAGTCTGTACCAAGGTGTTCCTGTCCTTCACTGCAGAGTTTCAAGGAGCAGTATATTGATGAGTACAAGGCTGTGGTCGTCACGGGAGCGGTGGATTACTGGCCAGCTCTCAGTACCAGAACGTGGACTCTGGAATACATCAAACAAGTAGCAGGAAGCAGGACTGTTCCAATAGAAATTGGTTCTAAATACACAGAAGAATCTTGGACGCAAAGCCTCCTGACCGTGTCCGAGTTCATAGAGAAATACATTGAAAATCCCTCTCCGGAAGCCAAGGGTTATTTAGCCCAGCATCAGCTGTTCGACCAGGTTCCAGAACTTCAAAAGGACATCAGTGTTCCAACCTACTGCTGTCTGGGAGAGAAAGATGATGTGGACGTGAATGCCTGGTTCGGACCAGCAGGAACTATCTCCCCATTGCATTACGATGCCAAGCATAATCTCCTGACACAAGTGATGGGGTGGAAGTATGTCAGATTGTACTCTGACCAGTTCACGGAGTGCATATACCCACACCCTGATCGCCTACTCCACAACACGTCCCGGGTGGATGTGGAGCACCCAGACTACAGCACCTACCCGCTGTTCGCCACGGCTCCGTACCGAGAGTGTGTCCTGGGGCCCGGCGAGATGCTGTATATACCTCAAAAACACTGGCACTTTGTTAAATCCCTCTCTGTTAGCTTCTCCGTCAGTTTCTGGTGGGAATAAACTGTCTTTCTGGTATGCATCGTTTGTCTGTTGTCTGGTAGTAGATCCGTCGCATTAATGAAAAGAATACGTTAACTTGTAAAAGTCGTGCACATTAATTGTCATTGTCATTAGCAACTCTCGTTGAAAAGGATGAACGAGTCTTCGTCTGCATACACGGTTTAAGAAAGTATTCAACAGGGAAGCACATACGACTACTAATATCGTCATGATTTTGTTTATACAATAATTTACACAACTAACATTTGAGCCGAGTATGAAATCGTACCCTCGAAAGGTTTAAGTAACTTCGGGGCGTGATATCGTATGTAGACATCCCCTCCAAGGTGTTTCTACAATGAGTATCAACAACACGTTTACTTGCACACTATGCTGTTTATTAAATACTCGCCAATGGACATCACAGCTCTGTCCGTTAATATTTTAGGAAACATACCATTTGAATAATTGAACCAATGTGATTAAACCGACACATTGTTGTTATGTTACTCCCACCGGGAATTTACTAGTACACGGGTTCCTCGACCAATAGTAACATTACTAGTACATGTGATTGAATAATATAATTGCTATACGTGTGATACGTAACTAATGAGTGGCCTCCAGTAATAATATAGTCTGAAAGCATGCACTGCCTTTAATACAAATAGTCAACAGCATATTTCATCTTGAGCTTCCAATTTTGTATACTCCTAGTTTGGAAGCTCAAGACTCCTAGTTGAATATCCTTGTGCTCTAGAGTAAATAAACATATTTAACACATGCATGCTCGTTTCCGGGTAGGTGTACTGTGTACACAGACAATGACTCAATGCACATGGTGTAGTCTGAATGGAGTGGATGTAGAATAGTGTGTAACACGCAGGCCACCTGTTCGTTTCTACCCTCCGAGACGATAGTGCTCCCTCACGGCTCTCTATGCTTCAGTGCAGTAGTCTATCATAGGTGGAACCACGCCACACTGTTTCAGCAATATGGAATGCCGGTAGCATCACAGCGAAGGGTAATTATGTAGAACGGAATGATAGTTATAACTATAATATCAATTAAAATAACTTGATGAGGTGTGAACAACAATAATATATAGATGAGAATTGCTGATTTTGTGTAATTGAAGAGATTGTAAGCACTATTTTATAATGATAAGACATACCCTACACCAAACAGTGAATTACCTGTGATCGACTGAAAGACCTGCTCCGTGAAATTACGAAATATATTGGCCCATTTTGTTCACAAATCTTCATATACAATTTGAGCTTGAGCATGAAATCGTACTGAAAAGGTTTCGTAATCTCAGAGCCTGGTGCGGGAAGCAAGCAACATCCATACACTCGAGAATTGCTGCGTAGTACGTCACATAATGTTGTTGGTCAAGTCGCATTATTCACGTTAATGTTCTACCTTACACTTCAACGTGGGCAAGCTAGGTCAAATATCACGTGATAAACACAATCATGTGACGTAATAAGAAAATGATGATACTTCATAGCCCTCATTGAGCGTTATATATTTATATCATGAATTCCATAACATTTAATGTAGTTGCATACAGTATTTTGTGTCATAGATCTATGTATTGCGTAACGACATTCATGATATTGATTAGTTAACATCTGTATGCTATTTAGTTGTGGTTCTTGGCGATTAAGGCAAAGTCCTTATTGACGTGGCATCCGAACATCTACTCGGACACTTTTATGGGTTGTCTAAAGACAACCATATAATTTGGTGTATCGGGCTATTTCGTCGCCACCCATCGTGTGTAACGCACTGATACTCTGCGAAGCAGAGCGTAGAGTATACCGCGTGTTTCACATGATGCTCACCACTCGCGAAATATAAACCAGGGCCTCCCTTTTCTGCATTCACCACAACAATATTTTATTAACTTCCGCAACAGAAAACACATGTTCCACAGCCTGATGTTCCTGATTATGTGAACTGGGAGACGATCCATGTGTAGAACGAGGATGTCTTCATGTACAAGCCCGCCTGCTTGGGGAGGGCACACTCCACCCCGCTAGACACCACCCCGATCATCATCCACTGACCTCCCTCGCGACAGAGGAGTGGACTGCCAGAGTCTCCCTGCAACAACAGTATCTTTATTGCTGGGTGTAATGTATTATAATAAGTTAAAGAAACTATAAACAGTTGCGAAATACCCAAACAATCGTTTAAGCACCATACTTGGTTAATTTCACAGCCGAAAAATAAAATCTGAGATCCTGTAACGGATCCACCCAGTATCCTAGTAAGACACAGACGCATCGGGTGTCCTGGGTATCATTTCTCGAAGCTGTCGTATCTGCTACTCTTCTAGCCATAGCTTATGCTATGGCGACCGGGCACTTCCGGTGTACGAAAGCGCTATGTCTCAGTGTATATGAGATCGAGTAGCGATCGAGTAGCGATATCCTGGAGGTTTCCTTGCAGTACACCCAACAGTATTATATCGATGGGGCGATTTCCTGCACAGGAAAGCTCCATGACAGGTGTCCTACTTGGGCTACTAGGATCCGTAAAGAACTACAATTGTTTTATATGAAAGTGTAATTAATCTTCAAATTGTATCCCATGGTTGGTACTATCCTTATTCCTGATAGAACATACCGGCACGTCTTATTTATAGTATTACTATACCTGGCATGCATCCTTTCCTCCAATGACGCCATTAGCAGCACATAGTGTTTTATCATCCACGCTGGACAAGATGATAGGAAACTTGTCTCGACACTGCTGCGAGTCGTACACTGTGAGCTCCACCTCCTGGAGGACATTGGAGCCTACACGTGCTCTATCTGGAACCAACAATACGTCGTGGTCACTGTAAGGGAAGTCTAATAGCAGCATACAACTCCAGGTTGATGCATAACCTCGCATAAGTCCGCAACCAGGAGGTGTAGAATTAATGGTAACATTTAACATGTAAATCCCCTTTTATGATATATATTATTATCTTGTTAAATGTCTTGTGTGTATGTCCTGTCATCATGATAATAAATATTGTTCAAATTAAATTTAACATAGTTCACAGTCGTGAAAGTTATTAAATCCGAGGATTTAATAGCTTTCATTGACGAGTGTTGATATAGTGATATTCCAAGACACCCAATATCAATTTAAAGTCATTCAAGAAGAAAAATGACACATTATAAAGATTTAACTATGAAGTCGATGTTTAGGCTGCTGTGCATTTGCACTGTGACTTCATAGCAATGCTATGACATCAGAATGGTAGCGATGACATCACTATGGTAGAACAATCAAATAAGTGAGTCTAGGGCTATCTACAGCAATGACATCACAATGGTAGAACAATCAAATAGACCACTAGTTGGGTCAAACAATATATGTACTGCTGTAGATATTCGCGTATGGGTGAAAGATTCCCGCTGCGACGTTAAGACCAAATTAACTAACTAAGATATCGTTTGTTATTTGAAAGTGATATCTACTGCGAAAACGCAGTATTGGGTGATAAAGCTAGGTATGCACTAGAGCCTGAGGTACAACATACACATGGGTCGGAAACAGGTACAGCCTAACGTGCACTAGGAGAGAGGTGAAACCTGGCATGCATTATAATAGGAAAGGGGTATACAGCCTGGAATACACTAGGGTCTAAAAGAAGAATAGCATGCACTAATGTATGAATGAGGTATCACCTGATACACTAGGGCCTGAAAGAGGTATCGCCTGATACACTAGGGTCTGAAAGAGGTATCACCTGATGCACTAGGGTCTGAAAGAGGTATCACTTGATACACTAGGGCCTGAAGGTGGTATCAGAATTCCTTGAAAGTAGTGAGTAACTTTTTTTTGTGACGCAAAACTCACTTTTAACGACACCCCATCCCACAACGGTACAGTTCTGCTCATTCGGAACTTTCGGGTTGAATCTCAGTGTGAGTGGTTTTCGACACTCGCTTTCTGTTATGTCTTTGTCGAGTAGAAGAACCGCTACATCGTTAGCTGAAATGAAATATAGCATACACGTGCAATTACAATCTTCTTACAGGAGAAAGTGTAACGCAGCTGCATTTTTTAATTCTTTACATTATTATTTTAAATTGGGGTTTAGAGTCGCTTTCAAGATTCCTTCACTTATATCACGACTTGTCAGTTTAGGGCATGAGAAAACCATCAACATCCGTAGTGCTGAATGTTGCAGTAAGCCTGCGAGCACCGGCTGGTACTGACAAGACCAAGGATGATAACTGC
>JAUTBT010057749.1:0-15085 GCA_032361225.1 Lepetodrilus schrolli | reverse complement strand
CAGTAAACCTGCGAGCACAGGCTGGTACTGACAAGACCAAGGATGATAACTGCATTGCCACTCTACAGACATTGCATCCTATCAATATCGAGTGAGAAAGGTAACTTTCGCGAACATTGATGCCGGGCCCCCGGGGCGTGATTTGAACCTGGAACCTTTGGCTCCGAAGCCCAACTTTCCTACCACTGCGCTACCACCCGCCCGTGTATAGGTAGAAACTACTCTTAATAATTGTACATCATGTATGCCCAATCCACAGGTTGTAACATGCCTGTGCGCAATCCACGCTGTAGAAAATGCATGTGCACTATCCACACGGTGCAACATGCACGTGCAGAATATACTGGACACAATATTCATGTGAAATCCACATGTTATAACATGCACGTCCATATTCCACTTGTATTACATTCATGCGCAACCCACATGATACAACAATACACACGTAGACAGAAGATTACAACAATCCACACGTAGAGAGAAGATTACAACAATCCACATGCAGACAGAAGATTACAACAATCCACACGCAGAGAGGAAGATTACAACAATCCACACGAAAACAGAAGATTACAACAATCCACACGAAGACAAAAGATTACAACAATCCACACGAAGACAGAAGATTACAACAATCCACACGTAGAGAGACGATTACAACAATCCACACGTAGAGAGAAGATTACAACAATCCACACGTAGACAGAAGATTACAACAATCCACACGCAAGATTACAACAATCCACACGAAGACAGAAGATTACAACAATCCACACGTAGACAGAAGATTACAACACAATCCACATGCAGACGGAAGATTACAAAGGACATAGTCTATTACATACACAACGCAATCCACATGATAACAATACTATAAATAATGTCATGTAGTTCACAACAGATTTTATTTATTGGCAAGTATAGAATCAGAGTGTACGGAATATAATAAATCTAGACATATATGAGATTATCCCTATGAAAGATTATTATTGAATACAAAAAGGATATTTACACGAAAACAAAATTATTTCACGAGGGACATAAAGTTGATATTAAATAGAACATCGTGTAATATCCTATTTATTGCCCCAGATGTAGATTCAATCGAAAACGATGTTTTACTGATGGCAACGAATATATATGCGGGCGACTAGCAAGTTAGCTTTAAATCTGGTTTACTACCGTGCAAAAGACTATACAACAATCAAACGTAGTTCCGGTAAATTGTGTTAATTAACGTAATTATAGACTTCTATGAACACTATTTCTTATAACAATATAGTTGAGTGTCAAGAAAAAACAACGCTATCAATTATTATTTAATATATAGTATCAGTCTGTCAGTACGGACGGTAAAGCATCAGCTGGTCATAGTAAACATCATCAGCTGATCGTGAACGCGTGGTCTACAGGAACAAATACTAGAAGATGTTATACTAACGATCAAGACAACAACGAAGTGGTGATCGGATCATACTAAATTCCTAGGTCAGATGGAAAAATCATCAATGACTATGCGTTATTGGACGAATATCGCTGTGAACTGTTTTCAAAACATTCAACTTGAAGTTCAAGAAAGTGCTCAAAACTGGATTATCGTACGCTTTACACATGCAACAGGTTTTCAATTTTGACATTGGGGATTCCCCAATATATTGGCGCGATAAATATTTTACTTATTATGTCGTAGAAGGAACTCATTTGTTGGGAATGCCATTGACTTTGTATATAATTTTAACATTCATTTTATAGGTAACAATTCTTTTGATAGCTTCCGGTTTTTATCGATCGAGTCAAGTGCCTAGTGTACTGCCAAAAATAGTTCTGGCATTTCAACCAATGGGAACGCTAGAAACCAATACGTACCGGGCGGTTTTCGTTTGTCACAGATTGAAACAACACGCGGGGATAGTAAATATGTATATGTTCACTGAACATAATAGAAGTCTAAATGTTTCAGAAAGTTTCAGTAATTTCATAGATTGAAGTTACTTACATCTACATGTACATCTGGGTGCACAATAATGACTTATATAATTATACAATAATAAACAATGTATATATATATAACTAAATTCCCAATATAACTGAATATCAAACTAAATTCATACATAAAATATTATTGTTTGACATTGACTCCAAATAAATATGTTTGTTTCTGTAATAGACAAACACCTTTTACCATGCAGTCTTATTTGAAAATAAGCAGATGACCATTGTCCCTGGAGGGAGTGACTGTAACATAATTCTTCGTACCAATAACAGCTCTCAGAAAATCCTTAAAATAAACAAATTTCAGACTACCAATTTCCGTCTGTCATTCTACGGCCAATGTCAATTTACAAGTAAAGCGGCTTTTTGTGCATACATTGACAAGATGTATAGGTTTTCGTGTAATTATATTTTCCATCGTTTCACTGTAGCCTATTCACACCTATCCGCTTCTAAATGAGCCAGGAAGATGGATTGTTGCTGTTCGCTTTGATTGACAGGGCCAGAAATAGACAAACAGATAATGTCCGAGACTGACAGTTTGACCACTGGACGTTGTAGGTGCCATTCATCCGATCCGTCTGCATCGCATACCTAAACAGATGAATCCCAGATAACATCGCATCTTCATATTTCCCAGATAAAACCCGTATCCAGTGACTTGGCTATACGGAACCAATCAACAAAAGTTAGAAACTATTTCCTTTGTCCCGTGTTACGGTTCTTACTGTGCTAGAAAACTACTGGTGGCTGTTGGGGAAATAACATTCTGCAAGATAAGAATCAAGTCACGGTTATGTGGAATATTTTCATTATCAAACTAACTTTCCATTTCCTCGGTGGACTTTTGTGTTACACGGTTCGTTACAATGCGCACTAGGGTCCCGAATTTCCAACGCGTAAAATTTAGATTAGAGGAAGAGACTGACAATAACCAACAACAGATATTGAGAATGGTTGGGAATCTGCAATGACAGTCGCGATAACTGAGAATGCGGACGAGTTTCAGGTCGCACTTAATACGTCAACAAAATTATGGCGGTAATTGGAGACAAACTGAGAATATCCGAGGTAATAAGTACATAACAGTAACAACGCGCTGTGCTGGCATATTTTACGCAATAGTTCTCTCCGTCCCGTGTCGTGGAGTCGTTTCCGTACTTTTCCATCATTCTATACGTAGCGTGAGCATTAAACTTGTTAAAGCAACACGCCTAAAACGCAAACTACTTTTAGTCGTATAATATGTATGGTATATAATTTTAAATTATCAAAAACGTTTATTATTGTATTAATAACATACTCGGTAAAAAAAATGTTTTGTTGACGTTATAACAAAACATTCGAAATTGTCAAAAATTAGGTCATGAACATTCTTTTCCATTTTAACTATTAATTACTTTCACAAATCCAAATGAAGTTATTGAAATGAAATAACTATTGAATGTACATATATCGTATATATATGTGCCCCAAGTCGATTGTCAATTAACGTAAGGTAAAGATCGATGAGATATGGAAATGCCCAATCGAAGAAGCAGCATACTAGTACAAAAATGATTATATTCTTTGAATAGTGAATTCATATAGGACTAAGATGGCAGTATAAGTAGGTCAGCTAAAGTTGTATATTTATAAGTGATATTCATTGCCGTAATCCTGAGAACAATCTAGATCGGAATATTGGTGTTTTCAAAGAAATGCTATGCTTCTGAATTCATCTCCTCTTTCATCCATCTGGATAGCAATTCTGTCAGATGTATAGCTAACGCTTATCAGATCGTTACCAGAAATACGATATTGTGATTATTGTATTTAGGGAGGCAGTAAAATGTCCACTGTTACATTACTGGATATCTTTTTCATTCTTTCTTTCGTTTCTTTTTTTTTTTTTTGCTGGCAAAAAAAAAGGGGGAGGGGGTAGGTCTAAACTATATGTCTACGATCCTCAATGGCGTCGTGAAAGTCGGATAATTAGCGAGCGGTGATGAGCGTGGCATTCCGCACGTGTTTCACGTGCAAGTAGCATGTACATTTCAAGACGAATGACGGGTATGCCAAGTTTGCCGCGAAAATTACTTCTAGACTGCTGGCGAAACCAGACAAGCAGGATTTTATGGCGAGCTATGCAAATATAACAAACTCGAAGCAAAAACTAACGCGAGGGAGAAATGTGCATCAACATGGTATAGTACATTTCTGCGGTTACTGTGTCACTATTGGCTATTAAATGTAGAAAGTATGGGGGCCCAGGCGAGACATCGAACCACGCCCTGTTGTTAGTGGATGGAAAATGGTGGGTTCCTTCGAACATTATGAAATATTATTCAATTATTAAAAACCTTTGGCGTATGTAATTCATGGTACATTTACAACGACAATTAAACATATTTTTTCTCGATGGACATTGTACACTTCTTCCGTAGCAGCGAACAGAACTTGGCACACTCGAGGACATGCAGTGAACAGAATATGCCAGTGGAGGATACAGTGAACAGAACATCGATGACACACTGGAGGACACGCAGTGAACAGAACATCGATGACACACTGGAGGACACGCAGGGAACAGAACATGACACACTGGAGGACACGCGGTGAATAGACATCGATGACACACTGGAGGAGGGAACAGAACATCGATGACACACTGGAGGACACGCAGGGAACAGAACATCGATGACACACTGGAGGACACGCGGTGAACAGAACACGACACACTAGAGGACACGCAGGGAACAGAAATCCGCATTGAAGCACAGCATTATACTATTTATAATATTAGTCATTGTAAATAGGTACCTGATTCTATCGTTCTATAATAACAATTGTAAGAGATATAAAAAGAAAGAAACATCAATAAAAATATTAATTAAATTTAAATTTAAATAATGATTAAAAAAAGGGAGTTTATTGGCAATAGTTGATACAATGTCATAGCATAATCCAATATGAATAATAATATAATAATATAATCTATTTATACAGCGCCGAGTTCCAGCGAGGCTGCTCACAGGCGCTTAACATTGTCCATGTCTAGAATTCACTTGTTTACATTATTTTATTTCTAAATAATATATGTTAGTGTGATCACTTACTTAGTGTTCATTGACATACGAGGTATTGGACACGATACATGCAAATGGAATCCAAAAATGTGGATGAAAATTATGCATCCCTCAAAATTGAGACTCGCAGTACATTAGCAACATATGACTTCCCTCGTCACATAATGGACCTCACAAAACGTTCCCTATTCATCATCGAACTGCAGCGAGTTCCAAAATCTTCCAACAACAACGATCAACATAGCTATATATATTTCAAGGGTGTTGGTGGGTAGGTTCTTTAAATATAATTCTAAAATACATACATTGTTATCTGTAACCAATGACATGTGTCCATGCTATTTCTTAAATTCAGATGAGATTTAAAACTAAAATCTTTGCAGATATATTACAGATTATTTCAGAAATTTAAAGACAGTATATCGTAAATTAAAATACTTGTCTGATTACTGTCGAAGGATTGTGGTGTTATCTGTCAGAGTTGCACGTGAAGTCGAGTTTGATATATAGCCGTTCTGTTCTGTTTAGTAGCTGCAGTGAGTAGCAGCGAGGACTTGTGTGAGATAAATGTGTCTGCACGGCTTTAAAGTAGGGGATTTCCAGCGATGTCGGAGAATTTCTGTCTGAAAAATAGACAGTTCATGTCAAAACATTCTAGCTTACATATTTACCTTTAACATAGACTGGTCCTATGTTCTTTGTGCGCACCTATTATACATTAGACATGTCAAGTGACCAGTTTGAGAGTGACGTCACACAGCAAAACGTTATTTCTACATTGTTAATGTGACGTTAATCACGATCAAAGTACGACTCGAATACGTAACCAATCGAGTATATTTTACATAGTTTTGTTGGAAATTGACCTTGATATTAAATAGAGGTGTAACCAGCCTCTTAGACGTATGATTTTAGATTTCGTATACGTTGTTGTTCAGCAACCCTACAAATCCTATAGTGAAGGAATGGGAAAATCTACGAGTATATATGCGTACGATACGACGCGAATACACTACACACGAACTTTATCTTTAGTAATATCAATTAAGACCATAATTTAATGGATTATTCCGGTGTAACTGGCCTTCTAGCTATCGTAGATCAAGATGTACACTTATGACAAAAGCAAACACATGTTTCGGTATGACTACGAGAAGTGAAAATGCCACATTTCTAAATCTTCATGAGAGGAATATATGGTTCATATAGAGTATCAGTCTGTAGTAATTTAGACATATATAGTTAATTACGCACTGTAATATTAATCATTGAAACAATCATCAAAGCGGATCTAAACCCCCAATTTAACAATATTAATAGTAATCCTTATAGCGAATACGTAAGTTGGTTACGTGTATAGCTTACGCTGCAAATCAAACCACTTGTACTTTGCTTACATCCATAAATATAAATAAACAAGAACATTGAAATTCGACATGAAGACTTACAGAGAAACACGCACCACTAAGTATTGATTGTGGGAGCAGAAGATACGAATTTAAACATTTACGGTTAGCCGTACTAATATTTGTATTAACAACAATGTATACATTCTTAACCGTTGTCATTGCATGACCAATAAGGAAACAACATTATATGCAAGTTAGAAGCTACATGACCTAGGAAATGACAAATAAGCAAAACATGTTTACTGTTTGTGGTATTTCAAAGAAAACGACTCCTGTTATTTTTTCTCTTGCTGCCTGAACAGAGGAGCAAAGGGTTGTTTTATTTTCTTAAAGCATCTAGACCAGAATTTGTCTCGAAATATGATCGGTCGCGCCTTGTTGTTTCCAAAATATTAGACGGAAAATACAGATTGTTTGTGTACACACTGGTGTCGCTTTACTCATTGCTCGCGCGTTGTTTTTCTGTCACGTGACCTGACCTTCGACATTGGGGCGACCTTCTGGTTGTGTAGTATCGGAAATGGATTATCCCCTTCGATGCACTCTGTTGCATACGTTGACAGCTTGTCAAAACAATGCATGTGTAAATGTACGTGTGCTTATATTTATTGTTATGCAACTTGTACTACTTTAAAATTGAAAGTAATTAGAGAACTTCATTTCCAAGATGTAGTTCTATGGTTATTGATTGATTGATTGGTTGATTTAGTGCTTCAAGATGCTTTCACTTAAATCACGGCTGGCATGTTTTGTATGCACATGCCCTGCTTGGACTAGATAGGAATTGTATCGGCTGATGGGTACTAGTTCGCGGAATATCATGCGACACATACGCGCGCGCACACGCACACACAGTCACACACACACACACACACACACACACACACACACACACACACACACACACACCTTTGTCAAATCACCCACATACAATATGATCATCTTTGTTTTATCTCAGTTATTATTAACATTAAGAATGAATCCCAGGCTACGGGAGAGCACACGAACATCCAGACATAACATGTGCAGCCTTGTTCATTGCCTTATTGTAATAATTACAAATGCCTTATTGTAATAATTACAAATGAATCATCAGCCGATGTTCTCTGGAACACGGCAAGAAATAAATCATACTCGTTCTGAAATCATGCTGAATATGATGCACAGTTAGTGTCAAACCTTGCGGCAATATACATGTCAACGAAGTGGTACCTACTTCTCCTTATTACGACATGGGGGACACTTTGCGACATTTCTGACGGATATCACTACGCCGATTTGCCTCAGGGGGATTATCTTTTCAAGACATTGTGAATGTCTTGGGGTAATCAACAATACAATTGACCTTTCAAGCTGACCTGTACCACGAACGGAGTAACTCAGTTTAAGGGCAATATTGTATTGTATTTCAGAATTTGATGTTTTCTGCCGGATAAATACCATTTCGTAGAATACATGGCAACGTGTATGCCTTTCCTCTCCGACATTAGCTAATGGGTAGGAAGGCTGAATGATAGTATAGCAAGTATACATGTATACATTTTGTGTAGTACAAAAAGAACCCCCCGGGCAATACTCCCCCTGGACAATACCCGCTTAGGTCAAAAGCCCCACTATGCTAAGTAATAATAAAGGCGATGAGTAAATATGAGCTTTTAATTTAATTTCCAGTGTATTTCATATAAAACATTAAGCATTGTGTATGTATGCTTCGTCGGTACTTTTATTTATAACACCGAGTTTGAAACTGGTGGAAACAATGTATAGTTGAAGCTTTAATATAGCTTGCTTATTCCTCGTGTTGTAGATTTATACATGTAATGTCTATATACAATTTCTAAAAACAAAGTGGACCCTAAAGATTATAGTTGCCAGTCACATACATTTAATATTTAATATTTGAGTGTATGTAAATAGTATTTCTTATACAGCGATTGATGAGATCACTGTGATATTTTTACACTTGTTGTCGTTAGATAAGATTGAAAACAACTCGTTGTAAGTTAATATGGTATCTAACGGACAATTATTTAGTATTAACTCTATATCTCTACTATTTAGCAGTTTCAGCCATAAGCCAAAATAAGAATGAAATTCGGATTGTTGCTTTGTATTCTACGAGTACTGGCTTTGAGTTTTGGCATTAACACAAATAAAAAGTTAAATAAATAAAACATGTTTATAAATGTTTAAAAAGCTCAACTTTATAATGCCACCAGCGCACTTAGATAGTGACATGTTCAAAGTTGACATTCCAGTTTCATGTTTTCAGTCCATGTCTGTTTGGCAATGACAGCTCGTGGCGTGATATCCAAATATCTTGTCAAACACACCAAATCAAGGTAGTGCATAATAACGTAATGCATACCAGCCCTCCGTGTTTCATTCACTTATCTGTTTTACCCCAAACCGAGAACTCTGTAAAGTTCTATATTATTATTATTTTTTGTTTGTACATTGGGGTTTCCGTTGGAAATGGTGCCTAGAACTGCTCTGAGAAAGAAAAGAAACGCTGCCAAGACAAAAACCAGAAGGGGTATTATGTTTCGTGTCGATAGCGTGTAGATTTCACCGCGAAATAAGAAAGAATTCCAAATCCGGGAACAGGGTAATTGTCAAGTCGTTTTCTTCCTCGCCTTTCCTCAAATTATTTTTTGAGACGGATATCTGTTTGCAAAACACGAACAACTCAGGAGTGGACGTAAAGTGAACTAGACCGGCCGGATGATAAATGTGCTAGCCTCTCGCAAGCAAACAATCTCTCAGTTTAGAAAACCATCTTGTAATGTCAATGTTTATTAGATGTTCCCCGGCTTGATCTAAAACCTTTTATTTTATAATGTGGAATCAGTATGGGCTAACCAAACGTGAGAGAAAAAAAATCACGAAACTGGTAAAACGAGTTGTCAAAGGATCGTGACAATGACGATATCGCGTCCTTAGAAATGGAATCTTATTTGCTTGAAAACACGGACATAGACAATCTGTAATTTTTGGTAATGGTGTTACATTTAAATCATCAATATTTGTCTGCATATACAAAAAGTGCCAAATTGATCTTTAAAATTCGTTATAATGAAATATGGAAATATATTTGAAAACCTACAGCTTATGTGGATGATATTGCTAATATACAATATGACAATATACACTAAGTCCCAGTTATTGGCGTGTAAGGACTCGCATGATTGGCAGTTCGTACAATGACAACATAAATGGATTAGACCAAACGGAAGAACGATGGCTTGTCGTTCGAAAATGACTACTTTCAAACACTGGTTTATTTTCCAAAGCTTGCAAAGGTTTTTTGAGCGACACCATATCACTTTGCATTTGACAGGTTCTGACCTTCTGAGCAAAGCAAACTGCACTAATTATGTAGAATTACACAAGAGTCAGTGCTTGAAACAGTCGCATGCTAAGTTGTATCTGAATATATAATCCAGAACATATATTCACACAGAAAAATTAAGTTATAAGCAAATGCATTAAATTAAGATACTCCTAATTATTTACGAATTCATGTGTAAATATGTTTCAATTCATTTGAATAACACAACTAAACAGAATTGAATATAAAATACACACCAACCTGTAGGAGTCATTTAACAACCTAGGTGTATGTATATTTTTAAAATAGCTAGCCGTTGCGAAGAAGTCTACATCCCCAATACTAACCAGTGAATTAATTCAATTCTTGGGTGACTTCTAGAACAATGTATACTAGTAAACACAAACAGGTCACGCTGCTACTGTGTGCTACAATCCATCACATAACGTTGGTATCTATAGTATTGCACCTCGACAAGAAACACGCGGCGATCATTGCTTATTAGATTTATGTTATGTGTGTACTTAACCTGTCAATTACAAATGTGACTGACACCGCATGTGCTTCCCTGATATGTACAACCGACACACCGCAATGAACACTGATTTATTACTGCTTATCTGATTTGCCTCTTTCCAGAATAGAAACTCTTACCACAGTCTACCTCTCGAATAACATAGTCATAGATACTATTTTTAGAACAATGTCTGCTCGTGATGTACGTGTAAAGGGAATAGTATCGTACAATTGATGGTACAATTATCTATCACGTTGTGGTTACAAAGTAAGTCGTAGTTCAGACTTTTAGCTACATGTTAATGATTAAAATAAAGTAAGAAACAAATACAGTAATGGAAATATCCTGTACTCTACAAAATAAATTTAGAGCCAGGAGCTGCTTTGGACATATCAATTTAGCTTTATAATATTTTAACAACGAATAATTTCCAAACGTCTACAGGAGCCAGCTGCTCTTCAAGAACCCGCAGACGTATTTGAAGAAGGATGGCACCATATTCCTCAAGTTCTGAAATTTGGTAGATAGCTTCCTTGCAAAATACCTGCCAGCCCTTAATTAATTTTGTTGAGTATATTTGATGCAGTTCAATGAGACTGGGATCAGATGGAACATGAACGATGACTTGGGTCAGAGCAGTAGTTCATGACTTACTTCCATGATACGAGTAAAATACTCCTGTACAGATCCCAGTTTGATACCCCGAGCATGTTAATCGTTGCTACGCTCAATGCATGCAGTCATTGGAGACCTAGATCTTAATATTGAGATTATCTGTGGCTTACGCATCTTGTAATTCATTGGATACAGTTTCAGTGCTATGGTAATTGCGCCGTTTGTTCTCAATTTGGAGATTGGAGGGTAAATGTGTTATGACAAGAGGATTAAAGGTTATAAAGGGAGATAACTCTAAGTTCCGTCTCGAATATAAAAGGATTATTTATTTAACGACAGTCGCCATTGAATTTGTAGAGACAGATGGGCAAGCGCTTCTATTGTCAGAATACATGTGATATTGGATATAGATAATCCCCTACAGTGGTAATCCCCGTGATTGACAGGGGACGAATATAAATAATTGAATCGGTACCAGTCTGCATATAGTGGTGAATGGATATTGTCGGCATATTTATAAAGTATTAATCTAATTTGTGAAGCGTATCTGTGAAACAAACGTACACATGGAGAGAAAAAAAAGTCCATAACCTGATGATATATCAATTCACAAACTCATTTTTACAAACTTTTCACAAACCTTTCAATCATTGACAGTAAAACAATAGACTGCAAGAATATACCATCCATAGAGTTAGGGGATTGTATACTTACCTCTTGCGGGTGAGATTTAAAAAAAGCTGTGCCATTCTTTGAAAAATACCAAAGCTTGTGGTTCAGATACTGTTTGCAATCAATAGGTAAAATGTTCCATTGACTTATTTACGCCTGGTTATGTGAAATTATTTCAGCAAGGTATTAGATAACGGTATACTGCCCACTCATAGCTTAAATACTGGTTGCAATATGGGTGATGTTGATGACCAAAGTAACGTTCGTCCTATTGCATTAGCTACTTGCTTGGGTAAGCTATTCATTTCATTGTTATAAGGTTCTCAGAATAATGTGACTAGTTAGTACGATACCAAGCTGCTGCTTTTAGAACGAGTCATGAATACAAGAGGCACTGGAATATTTATGAAAACTCATAAACGTTCATGTTATAAATTTACAGGAACTGTCAATTCATATTTATACTCATTGATTGCAAATTAAGTCTATTTTAAAAATCAAATAATAAAACAAATTCCGGGTTTGAAAATAATGCTCTATGTCAACGTAATAATATGGATTTTATAAATACAATGATTAAGGTTAAGACAATCAACATGTTATGGTGCTTGGTGACCTTGGCAGATAGCTATTATTTGCAATCACAAAATGAGGAATGCTGTCTTTTTGCACAAGGTTGATATCATCGAACTATCACATATTACGTACAAATTGTTAAGCTGTGATATGAACGAAATAATCTGAAACCAAAAATTCAAAGCTAACCAAGCCAGGTGTTATATGTACAGATAGATGGAAATTGATTTTAGTCAGCAGAATATTGCCCGATCGCCATATATAAGATGTTTATGCTTATTGTCTCGTAGTAAATACGAGAGCTTCGTGAAACGATACCCTGAAGATTATCTTTACCAATTGTAAAGGTGGTGGTACGCTTGCACCATCGTGCTTATTAAATGTCAATGTTTAAATTGAATTAGATCTCGCACAGTGAACTACGATATCTTGATAATATTATTCAACTACCAAAATGTGTAGAATTCAATGTTTCCAAAGGTTTACATTGCCTCTTTGCCCGTGGAATAAGTGTGCGTGCGTACGAGTAACTTTAAACTTAAATCCTGTAATTTTAAAACGATTAGACTGAAAACCAATACCCATGGGTGACGTGTAGAATTAGGACCGATGCAAAATGTTGGACAAAGGTTCTACGTCTCAACTTGTAATTTCTCACGACGTCCTTTCTATTATTTAGAACCTGTAAAGTCATTTAACAACGCGTCCTGTCAACATGGTTTTCGAAGACTGGAAGATATCGTGAAGCTGATGACGTAATTGACATCATGTGCTCGACGGTGTCAAGAAAGAAGGACCAATTTCGTCCTGTTAATTTTTCCAGTGTCTAATATAACCCGAGTCACCTGTGGTACTGGCGAGTTAGGACCAATATCATGACGCCAATGAAATATACACGTTCCTTTGAAATTGACGACTGAGAAAAACAAGTGACGTGGGAAATAAGACAGTTGAGTTGACGTCACGTCCCCGGCAGGTTGTAAGTATCGGTGTCTTTTGCATGCAGGTGTAGATTTCAATAATTGTGTCAACAACTATTTGTTGATAAATGATGAACGCGAAGGAACTTTTATATTTGCAACATATAGTGGTTTGTTTACAACCAGAACTATTTTATTTTAAAGTACAAATCTTGTAACATTATGGTTGTAATTTTGATGCGTTTTACGAAAGGGTCGTATACACTCTTTTACTGTTGTAAATCAATGTTTCCGTCGTTTCCTGCAATAGTTAAATCATGATTATGCCCGGCCTACAATACTACGCTTCTTGAAACGTAGGCCTAATGGTTTGTAGATATTGTTGAACAGATAATTTCACATGTGTGTGATGCTGTGGACTTCGTAAGTTTGAGATGTAATTGAATGGCGGAAGTGATGCAGAAAATGTACATTTACAGCCATACATTGTTTATATGAAAGCACAAAGAACAATGCTATTTACATAACCATGTAACGTACGCGATACTTTCTAAAACTGACAACAATCTAAAAGGCTTCCAGAAGTTCTAGTACAAACAAAGGAATCGAAGAGTGGAAATTAACCAGAGATGACAGACAACAATTTCTGGCTTTCAGTATTCGTTTAGTAATCGCTTTTACTGTGAAACTTGTCAATTACGAAAACCTCAAAAATTCATGAACGGTTTAATTATCGGATGCCCAGTACTCAAAAGCGGTGGTCTGTATGTTAAAACACTTCAAATCAAATAGACTCTTCCACATATCGGTGTAATATAATCGAACGCGTAACAACGTCGAATATTGTGGCGTTGCAATGACACCTCAACGCCTCGTCTTAACACAACAACGACAACGTCCACGCTGGTTAAGCACGAAAAAAATCCCCTGGTTTTCTATTTTTTATCTGACTAACATAACGTTAAAGTGTTATACCCAAAAAAAACGTCAAATGAGTGATGCGTCTTCGCGTTAAACTTGAGAATATGACGTGATGCCATCTTTACGAAGGTCTATTTTGGCCATATCTCAGAGCGCATTGACGTCTTCTTGCTGAAGTCAGGTCACGCATGTTCACTGTCTGCGCATGTCCAGGTGACAACTGATGGACATGCGCAAGTGAGAGGTGTTATATAGACGCGTCGATATCAACATGTTCGACAAAATATGCATACACTTGTCCGGACATGACTGAGACACTGGTGTCAAATTGAATCAAGTATAAATATATTTATGAATGAAAAGAAGCAGAGAAGAGAGTTTTTATTTATATATTTATTATTATTTTAAAAATATATAAATAAGTCATAGAGGTATTGGTAGACGATAGATATAATACGTTTACAAATATTTGTCATTTTAAGAATTTTTTTTATATTTCAGTTGTTTCGTTTTAGTATATGTACTGTAGATATTTTTCTTTTCCGTATTTATGTAATCTAACAATGACATTGTGTTTACATGTAATATATTTGTCTTAAGCCATAAGCAAAAAGATTCTACTTATGTATTTTACTCTTCTCCCTTGTACTAGTAAATTAGTTAAAATATTAAATTACTATGGGAATGTGAAGGTTTAATAAGGGACGATGATGATAATAATAATAATAATAATAATAATAATAATAATAATAATAACAATAATAATAACAATAAAATAGAAATATATGCTCAGGCATGTAATATATTCGCATTACCGTTAACAGCATAAGACAATTCCATAAATATTATTTTAAGATGCTGTAGAGAAGCACATTAAATATGACTGATTATTATACATTAAATACGTGGAGATTGATATTTATTTAATTTCGATAAATTGTATTAATAGCAATATACATTCCTACAACATGGTGGGTATAACATGTGGCTGGTGTGTGTGTGTGTGTGTGTGTGTGTGTGTGTGTGTGTGTGTGTGTGTGTGTGTGTGTGTGTGTGTGTGTGTG
>JAUTBT010057738.1:0-15085 GCA_032361225.1 Lepetodrilus schrolli | reverse complement strand
AGGATGCGCTGTCTGTAGAGTGGCAATGCAGTTATCATCCTTGGTCTTGTCAGTACCAACCGGTGCTCGCAGGTTTACTGCAACCTTCAGCACTACGGATGTTTCGGGTTTCCTCCTGTCCTAAACTGACAAGCCATGATATAAGTGAACGAATCTTGAAAGCGGCTCTAATCCCCAATTTCAACACACACAAAAAAAAGAAACCCAGCACATACTGGTTATTGTGATAAGCATTTTAATAACATTATACTACACTACATGTGCTTTCACGCTCACACTTATTCTGTGCGTATTCGAAAGTAGGAGCTGGCATTGTAGCTACGCTATATGTTTGTGACTGTTCTTCTGGTTGCAGGCTGTCTAGACATCAACTCCTCAGTGAAGGGGGCACGGTTTGTCAGGTTCTGCGACGCCTTCAATATCCCCATCATCACCTTTGTAGATGTACCAGGTTTTCTCCCAGGTTAGCCAACACCTTTCTGTAATTTCAGCGATTGTCATTTTATATGCTAGCAGGGGTGAGGTGGAGTCACAATGGTAGAGCGTTGAACTTCAGGACCCGAGTTCAAATCCAGTGCCGTGGGCGTGTCATCAATGTTCGCAGAAGTTCCCTTTCCGATGCGATCATGATGGGATGTACTGTCTGTACCATGTTAATGCAGTTATCATCCTTGGTCCATCAGTACCAGCTGTAGCTCGCAGGTTTACTCCAACATTCAGCTCTATAGATGTTGTGGGTTTCCTCCTGTCCTAAACTGACAAGCTGTGATATAAGTGAAAGAATCTTGAAAGCGGCTCTAAACCACAATTTAAAAAATAATAATAGGAAAATAGATACAAGTAGTAGTGCTCTAGACAAGCTTTTAGTGAATTGGGTCCAGTACCCAGTGTATTCACTCGTAATTGGGTCCAGTACCCAGTGTATTCACTCGTAATTGGGTACAGTACCCAGTGTATTCACTCGTAATTGGGTACAGTACCCAGTGTATTCACTCGTAATTGTGTATAGGAACCCAGTGTATTCACTCGTAATTGTGTACAGTACCCAGTGTATTCACTCATAATTGGGTACAGTACCCAGTGTATTCACTCATAATTGGGTATTATCAATTTTAGTTGGGTATCTAAATACGTAATACCCCTGCAATAACTTCACTTTAATTGGGTATTGATGCCTTCATATGCATTGCAATTTACACTAGAATCACGTCATACGCTCATTTGTGCAACCATTTCCATAGTAGTTCTTATTGAAAGCCTGCTATGATGTACATGTACGTAATGTAGTACTGTAAAACTGAATATGTCAAACAGAACACGTGAATCGCCTACTTGAATGCAAGAGGAAATGTGCCAATACGCACCCCAGTTATAAATATTGCGTAATCATATATTTAAAGGGAGGTTTCATACGCAAATCATCAAATTTTATTGGGTTTTAGGGCATTTTAATTGCGTATTGTGCGCAAATACCCAGCTTATCTAGAGCTATGCTAGCAGGCAAGATATCTATATGTTATTTTTTCAATGAGGCACTAGAAGTATATTTATTATCTGTGGCAACTTTCACAAGACTAGTATGACTCATTTTGATTACATTTTAGCGATCGTGTGATATTGCCATGAAATCTCCCATACTGTAAAACATTGGAGGTACAATAGCAATGACATGTATGTCAAGTAGATATGTTTTGTCTTTCGGCTTTAATTTTCTTCGTATCAATCATTAACATAATTTCTTTGATGGTTACACAATTTCTCGACCGCCAATTGGCTAAAACATGGTCATGTAACAAAGGTTTACATGACAAATTGTCGCAAGCTCTGACCTTCAATTTGACCAGCACTTTCATATTGTTCATGCTTCAGTAATTAACCATTAAATTACGGTCAATTCTTAATCGAAATTCTCTGTGCAAGAAATATATTTGCATCCTGTGTATCTTTAACCATGTTGCTTGTAGGAACTAGTCAGGAGTATGGAGGCATTATCAGACATGGCGCCAAGTTGTTGTATGCCTATGCAGAAGCTACCGTTCCTAAGGTCACAATTATTACACGCAAGGTAAACAGTCTGCTTTTATTTGACACATTTTTACGACTCAATTTTATACTACCGGTACTTTAGAATCTATTGTCCAGGCCGCAAAGTTAGAATATTTTCCAATGAGCCATTTGGCTCCTGAAGAACCAGAAACACTTGAAATAACTCGAAATTGTACACTGTCATGACTATAGTTCTCATATTGTACAACAACAACAACACCCCCCACCCCCCACACACACACCCACACACACACCCACACGCACACCCACACACCCACACACACACACCACACACCACACACACACACATGAGACTGCGTTCACTTAGAATCAAATACCTTTCATTGCTGTTATGTCAAATTAATGCTGGTGGTATTTCCTACCCACTGGAACTGTTTCCTTTCAGGCTTACGGAGGTGCATATGATGTGATGAGTTCAAAACATCTCCGTGGCGACACAAACTACGCCTGGCCTACAGCCGAGGTGGCTGTCATGGGAGCCAAGGTATCTCCGTCTGCTATATCATCCTGTCGCTAAATGTAGACACACTCCAATTAGGACTAGGTCAATATACCGACTTGTACTGGTATTTGTCACATGTACAATCAGGCACGTAGCTGCCTATACACAGATACGCCGACACATCCACAGACACATCCACACCAATTTCCTAGCTAACTTTATTTTTTAAACAAAACATAAACATAGTACAGTTATAGTACTGGCGAATCCATATTAATATACCCCTAGCAACGCACCTGACAACATACCAGTACAGGCTCATGCACTTATTGATACAAAGATAACGTCCTTTTAGTTATATTTTGTATATGTTTCTATATAAGTATACAAAGTAATAATTTTGGGCTTTTTGTTTAGGGTATGGGGGTTGGGTGGTAAAGTGGCAATGCAGTTATCATCCTTGGTCTGTCAGTACCAGCCGGTGCTCGCAGATTTACTGCAACATTCAGCGCTACAGATGTTGCAGGTTTCCTCCTGCCCTAAACTGACAAGCTGTGATATACGTGGAAGAATCTTGAGAGTTGTTCTAAACCGCAATAAAGAAAAACTTATTATTTTTTGTTGCAAAACTAAGCTAGTCACTTATAATGGTATCCAACATTTGTTTTCTCACATTTGTTTTTTTAATTTTTCAACTGACTCACTTGTTCCCTTTTTGACCAGTACTGGTAACTAAAGTTTGAAAAAAAATCAACTGTAAGAAGTAATAATATAAGAAGTATTGTGTATCGGTCAGTGGTATCGCAATATGTATCGTATCGGAAATACTCCACCAATACCCAGCCTAACTCTGATATTCTGAAACGTTGTTCCTGTGTTTGCAGAGACTGCTATCCTTTGTTACTATAACGACCTAAACTGTTAGGCTGTAGTACCATAGTTGTCTTAATGCCAATGCAAAATTGTCGGTGATATTTGTCGATTATCTGAATGTTATTGACTTGACATCTTGGGTGTGTTCAGCCTTTGCTACTTTTATACATTATACTATGTAGTGCTATGGAAGCTGTTCATCCAGCATTTATAGTAAGATGTAGTGTTACTTTTCACCATGGGTTTGGACAACATACTGGTAGTGTTTTGTAGGAAAACGCAAAGCATGAAGAAAATGGACTGCACTTATGCACTAAACCGATTTACCTTTTTTGCAGAATAATAGCATAGCACAGTATAGTGAAATGTAGTGCAGCCTGAATGCAGCCCAGGGCCCCATTTCTCAGTTATGTTACAAACCATTGTTTTGTATCGTTCCAAAAAACTAGTTAACGCAGGTTACTAAAATTTTGCACAGAGTTATGAAATGCATATACCCAGCCAATTCCAAAATTACAACTTGTTATTGGTGTTTGAATATATGTAAATCGCTGTTACATGATAGAACGACACCCCTCCACATATTTAGCAAAAGTGTGGAGTGAAATAGTAAGAGGTTAAATAGACAGAATTTTTATTCGGCGATCTACGAAGATGTAATATTGGAACTGGTTGGGTACAAGTATTTCCTAATAATGTGCCAAATTTGAGTGACCTGTGTTAAATAGTTTTTGAGTAACCGTACCAAACAAGGGGTTTGTAACATTACCTGCCAGACTATACGTAGCTACAATTTATTGTAAGTAAAATGTTAAAGACCCACTACAAGTGTAAGTCTATTTGCACAGAAGACTTGTATCGCTACAATAGTTTTAGCTAACCGGATTCTTAAGTATCGTACCAATAAAGATATTTTATGTCATGGACGAACACTTGAAGCTGGTCCCTAGGGCTTCAATGATATGACTATGGGTATGGATTTATCAGCTAAATAATTGGGCGCACATTATCAATAATTGTTCAATAAATATTGGTCACTTTCAGGATCCAATGCATTCAATCAATATGTGTACAGTAAGTATGGCAAATACTATTATGATTTTGTGTTGGAGTCATTGTTGCAAGATGATTCACTTTAGAGTAATAATACATGTATTCACAATGCATATGTTTTATGGTACGTTTTCAACATTTATCACAACAGGGTGCTGTGTCTATCATTTTCCGAGGCAGCAAAGATCAGAACGAACAGGAAAATGAATACATCCAGAAATTTGCAAATCCGTTCCCAGCCGCTGATAGAGGTATGGTCTTTGTCTTCTGATTGTTAACTCAACACAATGCTCTATGTGTAAAATATATCTATTATATTATCATCCCTCAAGAGAAAAACATATTTTTTTCAATTGGATTTTCAGGTTATGTGGATGACATCATCGAAGCAAGAACTACCCGAAAGAAAATTTGTGAAGATTTAGAAGTGCTCTCTAGCAAACATTTGACAAACCCATGGAAGAAGCATGCTAATATTCCACTGTAATGTCTTCTGTGTAGACTGGAGACTGTATCTCAAATGGTATCTTTGTTTGAATAACTACATGTTTAGAATTCTTGGTGAGAAAAGACTGCAGGAATAGTCTACACTAGAATCAATATCCACTATCACTACACACCCAGTCTCACGAAAAAGATGGCAATTGGTTTTGGAAATTTTCTATTTTATTATTTTTGATTACCATTGAAAAATGAGTGTTATTATAAAGTAACATAAGTAGAACACATCTCCAAAATATCAGTACTTGGGCTTTTCGAGTAAAGATTTTCTAGTCATTTCAAATAAGGGTGTAAATTTAGCATCTGTAATCTACAAGATGTTAATTATTCATGACTAATGGCCCGTCATTTTAATATATCCATAAAGTATAGGTATGTTCATATACCATTATCTTTATTCAACATGTACTTATCCATTAGTAGTAGTATAGCTTGGTAGTTGTGTATAAATCATGCGGTACATGCTAAATTAATGAAAAATGAAAAATCGGCTGATTGGATGGAATATTCACCTTTATTACAAAACTGATATTAATTTCATAAGAAAAGCACTTGCATAATCTTGCTGTTTCCGTTAAATGTTAAAAAATATTAAAGGGGCCAATATCTTCAGCTTTGCCTTATTATGTATTCTACTTTCTAAATAGAACATTTAATTATAGAATAACCCAGGAGATACGAGTGGATACAGAAAATATGTCCCTCGTGAAAGTAATGTTCAGTGTTCCGAACTTCAGCCAGGAACTTTGAACATTAATTTCACGAGGGACATATTTTCCGTAATCACTCGTATCACCTGTGCTATTCTAATTACATGTATTCGATATAATCATTTTAATTTAATGAACCATAGCTGAGATTTTTATCAAGTCATGCTAAGAAATTTCTTAGCCTAGTTAAGAATTCTTACGGGTGGCTAAAATAATTCTAAGATAATTCCAAGAAAATTCTTATAAAAATCTAAGATGCTTCGTGAATGCCGGCCCAGCTGCTCTTTAATTTGATAGTTTAGACCATAAAAGTAGGTGTTACCTATTAAATCTCGATGACATCTACTAGGAAATATTTAATTTTTATACTTAAAGCATAAAATTAATGTGACACGAAAAATGACAATTGCCGCCATTTTCGTGAGAAAGTTTGTGCTTCCGTGCTAGACTACATGAATGGACTTCAAGAATACAGTTTACACTATAGATGATGTCGACTACTTTTACTCTCTGTGTGTGTGTGTGTGTGTGTGTGTGTGTGTGTGTGTGTGTGTGTGTGTGTGTGAGTGCATGTGTGCGTGCACATGGTTGAGCATGTGGACGAGTGTGTTGCTCTTCCCATATATGGACATCCTTGGATAGAATGAACTAGGAATATTTAGAGACTACTGCAGTAATCTTGTCTACAGTTAGTCTGTGTATGTGCGTGCATGCATGAATTTGTGCGTGTGTGCGTGAGCGCGCGTGCGTGCATGTTACTCTTCCTGTATATGAACATCTTTTGAGAGAATGAACTGTGAAACACGGACTACATTATTGATCATGTCTACTATTAGTGCTTGTTACTGTTTACAATACATTACTGAAACATGACTATCATGATTGCTGTTGAGTGTAAAGTCTTGTTCATATATATTATTTATGTATTTTCTTGTATGTAATTTCATGTACCACGTATATATGTGGTTTAGAGAAATAACAAATCTGAAATTGAATCTGACAGCAAAATAGAATGGCATTGGTATTACTCAGATTATTACTTGGTCATTTGGGTATGTTTATTTGGTAATTTGTCCATATTCCTGTTATATTGTATTAAAAAAAAGTATTATCAGTGTATATTGTCTTAACAATGTGAAAAAAAACAGTGAAAAAATAAAGGCGGGCGTTAAGCAGAGGAGAGGGTGAGGCGATTCAGATCGCTCTCCTTACTCCTCAGGGTGGGGAGAAGGTCCCTGCGCTCGGCGCAGCTCCTCTTCCCAGCCCCCAGGTCCTTGAAATAAGAGGGCCAGGGTTAAAAAATGGGGAGTCACACACCCCTGGTTCCCTCGCCCTGGGGGGTGCTACCCCCAAGGCTTCTTCTCGCGGGACTAAGCCTAGGAAAAAAATCCCTAGGTAAAAAGCTTCGGTTTGCGAGGAGGAAGCAGTCGTTACCGCCCTCTTTGTTGAAGTAGTCCTATATTTAGATCTATACATGAAAACTAATAAAATGCATTTAACCTAAATATTGAATTTTCGATTAACTGTAGTAGAAATGTTTAAAACTCTGTTATTTCTTCTTGTTATTTTTTTCCCTGTATTAAATCATACTATCTAGCCTCAAGCGCATGGTCGCTTCATTCGCAGAAATTACGATAAGTATATTCTGTGCTTTGTTTTGCATTTACATGTACAAAAAAATTGAGAAATTAGTAGACCTTTATAGCACATCGTTTCGATGATTCACCGAATAATCAAACGTATATAGAGTAGTGGTCGTTCACCTAGGTATATGATCTATCATTATTCCTAAGAATCAGTCGTTGGCACTCATTATTAAGGTCTGGTGCAATGTTAAAATCGGTGATCTCTTATTTGTTTACATTTCGCGAACAGCCGTCCACCATTACTCCTACAAGTTGCTTCTAAGCTCGGTATATAATTGTTAATGATTATTTACGTCGCAAACTCATTATCATATTACCCACATGCCCCTGTGAACTTGACAGACTTTGACCGTGTCATTAGAGTCTGTATCTGAAATCGAATTGTTATATCTACCCACATAATAAACATTCGAACATAACTTATTGCATACTACGGAGAAGTCATATAAATTAACAAATGCATCTTGTTCCTAAAGAAGCATTTAAGTAAGTATCATCAATGTAAGAAACCATTCATACTGGCTCCGTGGTGTAACTCATCGAGCGTCCGACTGGAGAGCGGAAGTTCGCTGGTGCAAGCCACGGCCGTCATACCAAAAGTCGTTAAAAAAAAGGTAGTTGTGTCCCTGCTTGGCGCTCATCATTAAAGGGAAGTAACGGCTGGTCGGCTCAGAGTCGGTTTAAAGTGTCTGAGTGGGACATCCATATTAACTGCGGCATGGATATTCCAAGTGAGCTACCACTATAAAGACTAGTGGAAATCCAGACTAGCACAAGCAGACAATATTCACGCTCTCCAGCTCATTGCTGTACACGTGCGTCCCAAGGAGGGACCAGTCTGCCGAAATCAACTAAGCTGGAAGGCAACTGTGAAAGCAGTAAACACACACACAAAACCATTAACTTATTAATATAATATTATTGTGATAAGAAGCATTTCTTACGAAATAATGCTGAATTTGTGTATTTGTTCCTGAACATAATGCTATATTTATAAATACTATTTTATATATTTTTCATAAACATGTTGGGATTTTTTCGACTCACTTAGTAAAATATTAAATGATACATATATATTTATTCTTCGTATAATAATTTTATGAATGTTATTATAGTATTTATAGGATCTATACTATATAGAAAATGTTTTTCTTTTTTAGTTTTTAAATATGTGTGTAATGTAAACGTTATTCTAATATTTACATATACAATATATAACAATGTGTTAAGTACGTGCTATAAACAATTTATCGTGTTTGTTAGCTATCGACATGACAGATGTATCAATTATGTGTCTAACCATTTGTAGTGTTTGTAATCTATGGACCTGGCCTCTTCATTATATGTAATATTTTATGTTCTACTGTTTATGATTCGCTTATTTATTTAGTATACTTTTACATAAGTTAAAATTGCAAACTGTATATGTAAATATACCAATTAGATTGACATCGATTTCAGATATAGAGTATAGTGATCCAGTCGAACTCTTAGATTGATACAGAAATTAGATTGACATCGATTTCAGATATAGAGTATAGTGACCCTATCTTCCAAGTTCATAGAGGCCTGTGGGTAATATGCTAATGAGTTCGTGACGTAGAAACCAAAACAGCAACACTGACATTTATATACAGAAAATGTTAAAAATACTTTTAAAGGTTCATTGCACATGTTGCAGATGGTACATAGCCAGAACCTACAGGGGTTTGGGTCTGTTTTCACGAAAATATATAGCAAATTCGGCTCAGACACCCGTGTCATTTATTAATTGAAAAGAAACACGAGGTCTGTTTAAATGAACACCACTATTGGATTTGTTTTAAATATACACTGTAGTTGTAAGTTTAAAACATTGCGTAAAGTGGCTCGAAATGAGAGTTTATCGGAAACTATGTTGAAATATGTTCAAATTCAGAAACACTGTTGATGGGCTTGGCGTTTGGTGCTGTTATAAAGTAGGTCGTAGCCAGTAAATATTTAGCATCAATTCACGTCACTTATTGGACGATTACTATTGATTTTCTTCGACATTTCATGTCATTAGACACTAATTGTGTAAAATGCTAAAACATTAGACAACAACATGAATTAACGTACTTAGAAACTATTTTTGCTGTTCATGCAGCCGAGATTTAGTACCAAATGATATCAGCGCTAGGCTTTGTCTACCTGCTAATGCAAATGTTCCAAGATGGCAGCGGAACCGTAAGTAGGTGTGTTTATATAACTAGGGAGGACACTTGATGGTCCCTCAATATCGACTGAAATTTTTAATGTACATATCTATTTTATTGTCAAGCTCTGTAGTTGTCTTAATGGTACCATTTCCTGCTCCCCATGGGAGCAGTTACCATAAATAGCTCTGAATTAAATTGTATCCCTGATAACCCTGAACGAAATTATTGAATTTTCCAAAAAGAATACAATGAATCATCATCCTAGGTGTGTAGACGGAAGTTCAAGGACTCAATACACGTTCTCTCTTCTGGTTTGTTAAAAATAAATAGCTAATAAACTTGAGGGAAATGCAATGTTTAGCTTTAAATTACATATAAAAGAAAATACAAATAAATACAAATAGACACAATATGAATAAAATATAAAACAATAAGAAATAATGGTAGATTAATATTAACATTTTGTTTATGTTTATCAATCCATAAAGTATTTACGGAGACACTCTATTAAACAGGGGTGTCAATGTATTTTATGCCCAACAATACGATCACTGATATATGAAGCACGGCTGACCACAGAAACTTGTAAAACGGACCTAGTGCGTCTGACTTCTGTTATGACCAGTCATGTTGACTGGTTTTGATAGAAGTTAGATGTACTAGGTCCGTTCTACACGTCCATGTGCGGTTGGCGCAAACTAGGAAAAAAATATACGACGAAAGGAGAGTTATGAGCAAATAGTCACAACGTTGGTCACGTGTGACCCACCGGAAATACTAACAACCGTGTACGGTTACTGAGTATTCAGTATGTATAATTGATATATAACAGACACAGTATCTTGTGTTGGAGGAGGTAAAATCAACAATTTTAACTCCGAGGTATGACAGGCTGAAAATGTCCATTCTGATGTTCAAGTGGTGTTCAGATGGTGTTCAGTCTGGTATCTATCTATATGTAACGATATTCAACATGTACGGTGTCCGGTCTGATATACAGATGGCCTGCCGTCCAGTTATATTTCCAGGCCGCGATATCTAAAGAATATATCAGAAATCGACTGAAAGTTGTAGACAGGTGAGTTCAATCGGCTCACCTCCGGACTACTCTAACTTTGCTCCAGTAATACCCTCGGCACTAACAGGAGCAGTAATCTTGCCCAGATTCCGGGATAATGGTGATTAGTCGTCGTCAGCCTCACCACTCCTATCACATAGAGAAGAATGCGCGGAGGGCCTATTTTGCACTCTTTAGTAAACACTGACATTTTATCATTTGCGAGCTAGGAATTCATTTCCAAATAAGTATATGTAATTAGAAACCATAATATAGTCATGCTTGGCCTAGTATTTATCAACCATCTACGAGAAATAGTGCAATATTTATATTAATTATATTTCAACTACTTCCTGCATGGTTTTACCACTTATCGGTGTATAACAAAGGAAAAATTAATTCTATCGTTAACGCAGCCGGGAAAATATGTGGGGGGAAATTTACTAGTATGCAGTCTCAGTATTCAGAGAGAGTTGCCCGCAATCAGGTATAGTAATGTGTAACACATTTATAACTAGGTTTGGATGATGAGGAAGACCATTTTGATTATAGAGGAGAACAATATCCACACACTTTTAACAAATAATTGAGTAGAAAGCAATATTCAACAGGTACTACTTCAAAAACTACAGAAGATAGCAAACTCAATTTATGTATGGCAAGGTTTAAGATAATATGCATATTTCTACAACCAATGCATTATTATAACATATGCACAAGTGTCAAAATACATTCAATTTTCTGGGTAGGTTTCTCCACCAAGTTGAAACAACTATCTATCACAAAATCTATTATGTACAACCATTATTACATTAACAAGCATATATAGCAAGCTATGATATCATATAATTTAAACTCTGCATGGAAGATGATCAGTCCAGAATATCAAGAGACAAATGGCGTGAAATGGAATATTCAACATGCAATACCTCAAAAACTAAAATGGATAGCCAAGTTAGACTTCACTGGGTAGTAGACTAATGCAGGGTTTTGCATAATATGCATATTTCTACCACCAATGCATTCTTATAACTTAGGTACAAGTGTCAAAATACATAAAAAATAAAAAATATCAGTTTTCAGCTAGCAATTAAGACAGCGTCTTTTAGATAAATTCAAACTGTTGAGTTGTTTTTAAAGTAGAGTAATAACTCGCACTTAATAAATTGTTTGTGTGACTTCAGTTTGTTTTGAGAAATCTGGCAACATGATGTCCACTTTACTGGCTATTCCTATAGCTATGTCCAGTTTGATGTCTCGTATGATCAAGTCCAGATGATCAAGATGGTCCGTCTGTTGTTAACTCGGCTGTACAGATTGACGGCCTAGGTCTCTGAACAGACGCATTAATGCACACACGCAAAGCCTCGGATTTTGGTTACTTTTCTCAACGAGTAGGATAACATTGATATCAAAAGACACGAGGTTGAGATTCTTTTTATCACCCAGTAATGTAGCTAAAGCAATATGCTCACATGTAAGGTATAAATATTGTACCTCACTTGCCTAGTTATCCAACGGAACAGTCTTCATATGTACCCGCTATGGTGACAATTGATGGATGAAATTGACATGGACGAATGGCTGTCGATTGGATGTTAATGACATCATGACTGGTAGAATCCTTGTCAGCAGTAGAATAACTATGCAAATTTGTAATTCTTGACCAATACAGTAGAATAACATTGTTGTCCTACTGACGTTATCTCCTGTGGGAGCCAGTATTGGGTGATAAAGTGTGTTGTCATCCCACTAATATGAACTTTGAATAATGTTAATTCTTTCTCAACTTTTAGATTAAATATGTCTAATGATCGATCACACACTTTCAGATTCCTCGAGTCGGCTCCAATCCACCCAGACTGCCATCCATAGGTTTTACCTGGAAGCAAGAGTTGTCTGCCCCTCAGACTTGTGAGCCTGATGACAGTAGTGACAGTGATGTAGAGGACACGGTTAGTAGCTTTACTTTATCCTAATAGGAATATAGTTTATCCTAGTAGTAATATCTGTCTTGATCTAAATATTCTCGGCATAGATGTAGTAATGTTACTTCATCCTAATAGTTAAGTAGTACTATATTTTATCCTAATGGTAATATCTGTAGTAGATATTCTGGGCATAGTAACAGTAATAATAAGGTTACTAGCTTTACTTTATCCTAATAGTAAGGTTAATAATTGTACTGTACCCTAATATCTGTTGTAATGAAAATAGCCTGTGCTAACTAATGGACAACCATTTACAAGTAAAGCAAATTTATTCTAGCATCTAGATATAGGCTGTACATATTTAATGAACATATTAAATAATATTAATTTCTTCCAGAAACCAGAGGCAAAGACACGACAAGAACTCAGGCAAGAAAGAAAGGACGAGGAAAAGAAAATATATGATGTAAAAATTGCTATTTTCATACTCATACTTTAGACATCTCATAAAGTTGTATATCACTGACATGACTTCTGAAATACTGTATCTACAGTAGCACTAATAATGTGCACATTTATGTTGCGTCAATCCTACTCTCTAAATCGTGCTCATAGTGCTACATTATTACCCTGGTCATTGGATCAGTGTGCTCTCATTTTCCTTCTCAACTCTCAGGGGAGTATGCAATGGTTGTCAGGAATCTAAGTGAGTCTTTTAAAGATTGTCATGTGTCCTAAATTAAGATCGAAATGCTTTAAGAAAAGTGTACGATTTGATCAATGGATAATTGGTTTCAGTACGAGATGCAGAGGTTAGCGGGAGACCAGACACCTATGACTACGGACGACTTTGACCGTCTGGTCCTACAGTCTCCAGACAGCTCCATGGTGTGGACTAGGTACATGGCGTTCCACCTGGAGACTGTGGAGATCGAGAAGGCCCGGGCAGTCGCGGAGAGAGCTCTCAAGACAATCTCGTTCAGGTAACACCATTGCTTGCCATCAGGGTCTATTTCTAGTCTTGTCTCCCTGTTTTATTCAGGTACTGCCATTTCTGTGTATCTCGGTCCTCAAACACAATATTTGAATTTCATACCACAATATGAATTGAAAGGGATCCAGGTTCACACCTAGCCTAGCCACCTGGCATCAATGATTTCATTGCTAGATGTTTTACAAATTTTCTTCTCCTGTATATTGACAAGCTCTGATATGACTAATCTTAGAAGTTGCTGTAAACCCCAGTTACAAAACACACCCAAAAATACTCACAAAAAACATTGACAATCGATGGACTTAATTGATGGTAAATCTCTGAATGTGGAGTTATTTGTCTTACTTCTTGTACAGTGCAGTAGTCACCACTGTCCTACACAATGGTTACTATAGGAGATAATGTTACATTAGAGATCCCCTGCTTCATACAAGAAGGCCCAGTGGTCTCTGTCATAGACTACACCACTGCAATGCATGGTATTTTCATGATTGTTTCAATTTCCCAGGGAAGAACAGGAGAAGTTGAACATGTGGGTGGCCTACCTTAATCTGGAGAACATGTATGGAAGCGAGACACAGCTCTCGGCCGTCTTTGACCGCGCCGTGCAGCAGAACGAACCCAGCAAGGTCTACAAGCAGCTGGTGCAGATATACGCCAACAGTGGCAAGATGGAGGTAAAGATCCTGTATCCTGTTCCTCAGACTGATCATGATAGTGCTGTGAGAATATTGCCTGATATCTCCATGTATGATATAGACTATTAACATTTTACATAGACGACCGTGCTACAATGTGTTGCAGGTTTTTGCTTCCGTAAACTGAAAAATCATGATATGAGTGAAATAATCTTGAAGGTGGATCTATACCAAAATGCACTCTTGTTTGCCAAAGAACTGTTTGCATTTTGTTATTATGGAACAAAGTCTGTCATGCACATTTATTACCATGATGCATGCTTTCTATGGCATAATTTATTCCAGAAACTGACAATTTTTGGCACAATTTATCCCAGATATTTTTGGATAATCGTTGCATATTGGTAAAAGGTTCCCGCTCCAATGTAAAGCAATAAGTCACTCACTGACCATTTTGGGCACAATATATCCCAGAGACTGACCATTTTGACATCAGTGTACTCATCCATCTTATGTCTGTTTAATTCTGGGCGAATAGATTCTGGGTATTTACAGAAATTATGTCGAGAATTGATGCTGATCGAGGTCCTGTTTCAGGAGGCAGAGAAGACGTACAACACGATGGCCAGGAAGTTCAGCCAGGACAAGACAGTGTGGACAGGGTTTGCTTTGTTTTTCTTCAAGAACAAGAGATTGGAGGCGGCCAGGAAACTGCTTCAGAGATGTCTCAAGAGCCTAGAGAATAGAGACCGTAAGCAGAACCCGCTTCTTATCAGATGTACTTGTTTACTGTTAACGATACTTGGATATGGATGTTTGCGAAAGTTAAGTTTCTAATGCGATATTGATAGGATGCGATGTCTGTAGAGTGGCAATGCCGTTATCATCCTTGGTGGATGCTCGCAGGTTTACTGCAACATTCAGCGCTACTGATGTTGCGGGTTTCCTCCTGCCATAAACTGACAAGTCGTGATATAAGTGAAAGAATCTTGA
>JAUTBT010057727.1:0-15088 GCA_032361225.1 Lepetodrilus schrolli | reverse complement strand
CAACCACCCATCACCACTACCACACACACACCACCCTCCTTCCTTCTCTGTAACCACCACTGAAATGTATTATTAAAAAATCATATTCTAAAATTAACTAGAAAGAAATTAGTATTTGGCAAAAAAAGAACATGTAAATGAGTACATTACTGTATATCATCACAAATTGAAATCTTTAAAAAAAAATAATAGACAATTCACTTATCAATTGTGATTTTGAAAATATGGAAAAGATGTTTTAACTTCATAATGTAAAATGACAATGTCATATTATTAATATATTTTTTTTAAACCTACAAAACAATAAACCAAAAATAAAGCTAACATATCTTAACACTACTACATATACTGGTATGTCAGGAACATGACACTCAAAGATGACACCTACCTACCTTCAAGAATTATCCCACAGAAACATCAAACTGTTTTTAAAATGTACCCGAACAGGTAAAAATGTTTTCGAGTTCGTCGAAACGGTTTTTGTAAATGTTACAGCAATGAATATAACCCTGTGCCAGCATCAAGCACATGCATTGCATGTGTGTATTTGATTTGTGGGTGTGAGGAGCTTGCCTCAGAAACACACTGCGAGGAGCCGATGCAGCATCTGCGATATGGGATGATCATAAACAGTCCAAATAAGTTCCTGGATAGAATGGCACAGTGCCATGTATACACCATAATCTGGCATCTCATCCAAACAATGGCAGGAACATCACCCCCACCCACATCCCCCATGTTCTCCCTCCCCCCTCTCCCACACCCAGCATATCCTTAAAAATTTGGCAAAATCTTCTTCCGTGCATAATTCTCACAATAACACTAACCCATCTCATCTGCTTTCTCAATAAGAGGCTGTTATACACATACACAAATCTGGAATTGAAAATAAACAATTCCGTGATGTAACACATGCACTGTACCTGCCATGCCATATTATACACATTACGCAAACACTTAATTGTGATGCACTGCAAGACAAGGTCAAGGTTACCTATGCCTTGTATCTATGTTAGTATTAGTATAACTTTCAAAGGCAACAAATTCTCGTGTTTATCAGTAATTCTTGTCAAAGAAGTTTGGAGGCAATTTCTTTTCGTCTTTAACTCTCTCCATGCTGAAGGCAACCGGAGATGCCCTAAAGAGCAGTGCTCAATCCAGCAGGGAGAGGGTTAATAATGATTTTTTGGAAATATATTTTTTAAATGTGCAAAAAATATCATTTTAAAATCATAACTTTAGCATAGGGTATCTATCCACAGATGGCCTAAAGAACTATGTCTGTGCCTAATCCAGCAGGTCAATATTAGTTACCGTAGTGATTTCCGGGGCATACAGGTTTTTTATAAGCTGAAATTTCTCGTACACCCCGAGACCGAAGTCCAAGAAATTTTATCTTGTAAAAAAAAATAAAAATACTCTTTTAAGAAAGCATTCAAAATATACAAAGAGGTTGTCAATACACACACAATTTCATTTACATCAAACACACTATATAACCCCACTCCAACTGAACATCTCCATTTTTATGACAGTATCAGCCTACAAAGATTTATAGTTTTCAGGTTAAAAGCACTAAAACCTGATCTCCAATAATGATCATTAAAATACTACAGAGATAACCTAAGAAGTGAACATGCTGTTAAAACTATTTTAAGATGGAGAATGTATTTATCTGATTTATAACATGCTGGCAAGAGCATGGAAATAACAAACTAGAAAAATTGCATCAATTAAATTAATGCTATCGATAAGTTCTTCTTCAAATATTGTATGTTCTTTGCCATTAAAATTTAAAACTAGAAAAAAAACTATCAGTAAAAACATGTGGGAAAACAGTGAAATTAAAAAAAAATAAAAAATGAATAGTTTAAAAATAGTATTATGGGGATGTAGATCTAATCAAATAAAACATAAAACATTAAAAAAAACCACTAAAAAAACATTAAAAAAACAACAATATAAAAAAAGTCTCCACGAAGACCAAATTGTATCCTGTCTTGCCAGAAAACAACAAAAGTGCACTGGACATGCATCTACATTCTACAGACAGACCAGAAGGCCTGGAACTACATTACACAAGACTCAAGTGCTGACATAACTGATGAATTCCTTCCCAACAAACCCCACTTGCACCTGTCATTAAAGTCGGAAAGTAAACCTTGGTAAGTTGTGCAACACACTTGAACCAATAGCTTAACTGGATCTTCTCCTCATTAACCTTTTATCTGCTGGAGGCTACCAGAGATGGTCTGTGTAGATCAGATAGCGCTGTTAATCTAGCAAGGAGAGGGTTAAGACCCCCACCCACACCTAGAAAACACTCACAGACACTGTTACGTTTATTGACTAGCCTTGACTCACGTCTGGCTTATCAACACGAGTTGCTTAGGTTTAAAACTTCACGATAATGAGGTATGTTTTAAATTTAATTTCTGGATATAATAAATTTAACTGAGTTTTAGAAAACTTCTGAATATGTTTTTTCTTCTGTAATTGAATAGTGATATTTAAAAAAATCATAAACAGAATTAAATTTCATACTTTTTCTTAAATTTTTTATTCTCACAAAACTGATTTTTTATTTTCCAGCTTTCTAATTAATTGTTTAAAAAAATTAAATTGAGGTTTTGAGTCACTTTCAAGATTCTTTCACTTATATCATGGCTTGTCAGATTATGGCAGGAAGAAACCCACAACATCCATAGCACTGAATATTGCAGTAAACCTGCGAGCACCGCCTGGTACTGATCGGATCAAAGATGATACCTGCATTGCCACAGAACACTGAGTGAATTATTGGTTTACATCACAACGGGAATCTTTCACCCATACACCACGAGCCACGGTACAGACATCCTATCCTATTATCTTTACATGTCAAGTATAACTATAATAGTGAATCTTTAAATCTGAGTTTAAGTTTGGGGTTTAATCCAAAATAGTTCAGCGACATCGCAATGGTCTGTTTAAAGTGGGAGGGCAACTCACAATTATCTGTAAATTAATGAATTACTGCTTTAAATTCCTTCCTTCACAGATAATTGTAGGTTGTCCTCCCACTTTAAACAGACCATTATAAATCTACAAATGGCTCGTACGGATAAACAAAGGATGACTATTGTGATAGAAATAAAGTACATTTCAGTTATCTTCATAACATAGAAAATACTGGGATCCCAGTCAGAAATCAGACCTTTGATATTTAAAAGAAATGTCAAATGTACTAACACTGTGCCATCCTGCAATATTTATATCTGAAATAGTTATTTAAATAAAAGCATGTACGCATGTTTGAAATTCTTGCATAGACAACAGGTGTAATTGCTTCAAACATGACTGTTCCAATTCAAATTTTAAAAATGTACACAAATTTGAAATTCTGGAATAGACAACAGGTGTAATTGTTTCAAACGTGATGCTGTGCCAAGCCTGCTGATCAGAAACAAATAAAACAAGAACGTGTTCTCATGTGTACATCCCAGATCTCAACGAATGTTGGCACCAGGAATCACAGACACTATTAGTCTATGGAAGATGTTCGTGAAGTAAAATTAATCAATGGTCTAAGGGGAACAACTCTTCACAGTCAGATAATACTGACAATGTCTTTAAGAATTCCATTTGAATCAAGTATGAATGAATTATTGCTTTACGTCGCAGCGAGAATAACTTTAATCAAGTAAATAACACCATAAATACTATAATGTTAATCCAATACTAAAACAAGTCACAAGATTTAGTTCAAAGAAACCATTGTATAACTTTGTTCACTATTTAAACATACTATCTTTCACTTATTTCATAGATTAAATATTAAACAATGGCAGAGTATCATATATTAAAATAAGACACAGCTTTATTACCTTTTCAGGAATTTCTATGTATATATTCAAATTCATTAAATCTATACCATAAAAACAACTAATCTACAAGAGAAAATATCATTTTCTTTCATGTCATTACCAAAATAGACAACATAGTACATATCAGTTATAATCAACAAGGATGCCATTTTAAATTCTATTTTCATATTGGCCTAATCTACACCATGGCTATGTAAGACTTTCCTGAAAACTAATAAACATTATACATCCCCCAGACAATGCAAACATGCCGGAGTATGAAATGAAGATATGATAATAGAGAAATGTTGCCAACTGACAATGCTTCTAGTGTTTTGTCAGATGCTCTAATGTTCTGTTCTGTTCTTTTCTGCTCAGCTCTCTGAGAAAACATCAATATATAGATGTAGCATATGTACACTAACACACACACACACATACACACACACACACGCACACACAAACATCCAACACACACACACACAAACATGCACGCGCACACACACACACACACACACACACACACACGCACACACACACACACACCCATGTACACACACACATGTACACACATATACATATATGACAAATTTGTAAAAGAATTGCACTGCAAAATATGACAGTGTTACAACCATCAATAAATTGAGCAATGGAATAAACTCATATTTATATTTTAGTTCTATTCATTTTCATAACTTTTTACAAAGTCAACAATATTCTCTTTCTTAGTTTAGTATTAAATATAAATCAACCAGTGTATAAACATTATTTCAATATGTCATTCAACATGTTGAAATCCTGAAAATGTTGAATAAAACTAACCCTGTACGTCTTTAATTAACCTACAAAGACAGGTATGGATGAATTGGCTTCATTACATGACGAGTATAATGTGAATGGCAGCTACAAGATGTACGTAGATTGACGATTCAAGAATAAGATTATTATTTTTATCTCTAATGTGTGTTGATCAACGCCCAAAAAAGCAAACATCTTATAACATAAGGTATCAACACTCAGCCCTCAGAAGCAAAAGGTATTAGACATCTTTCCACAGTGTTCATTTTGGATTTCTGAGTGAAATGTACCAGCCAACATTTCACACCAATGACAATCTATAAACAACAATTATACAGCTTCTTTGATTAAATGCCAGCGTTCTGCTTGTTCGTCTCTCTTCATTGATAATACATCATGCTGGGTCGGTCAAGAAAGACCAATGGTAAAAAGAAATATGTTATTTGGCTCCAAAGTCCAACTGTTCTACCACCCGCCCCTACTCTATATATAATGGAAGGCTTATTAATATCCTTTTTTTGTGTGTGTGAATTGGGATGTAGAGCCGCTTTCAATATTCTTTCACATATCACAGCTTCTCAGTTCAGGACAGGAGGAAACCCACAACATCCACAACTCGGAATGTTGCAGTAAACGAAAATACATTTAATTTAGACAATAACATTTCATCAAAGGAAATAATTATCTAAATGTATTGAATAAATAATACCAGATGTAGAGAAGAGCTTTCATTGGCAAAATATTTTAAAAAAAAAAAAATCTTCTTCTCATAGGTACTGGCCTTTGTTGGACTGAAACCGTTTCCCCGAAGACTGGTCTTAAATATGGATAATAAATCTAGTCTGCTTCATTAGTATGCATACCGACAAATAGTAGTAGGTCAAGTAACTTCTAAGATGTACTCAAAGGATGGTGTTATGTGAATACTGCTGGAAATCTCACTGGTTAAGACAGGTTAAGAAGCAGGGCAGAAGAAAAAACTATTACCTTCCAGATGTATACCTATGCATACACTTCTAAAAGTAAGACCTCTTTAACCTTCTAATGCCATAATCTCTCTCTCTCTCTCTCTCTCTCTCTCTCTCTCTCTCTCTCTCTCTCTCTCTCTCTCTCTCTCTCTCTCTCTCTCTTCTCTCTCTGGAGTGCACAAGAATCCAAAAGAGGCAGGCAGGCTACAGCAATCAGTTAATGACTCAAACAGGATCTCACCGTCAGGGGAGCACAGACAGGATCTCACCACCACGGAATGCATGAACACTTGATAGACTTGAGATGTATGCAAACAATTAATATACTTGAATTGCTGGCATCTGACCTCAACACAAATTGAATCCGTATGCCTGACCCTGACCCGAGGCATATGATCGGATTTCATTTCCTTGATCAATTAATGAATTGACAACAGAAAACTGCCCAATTATATATTCAAGTAAATCTGGTTAACCACCTCTCTGCTGAATGCAGACAGATATATCGTATGTAGAAATGCTGGAATGATGCTTGTGATAACCCAGCAGGTGGAAGGTGAAGCTTGAGCTTATACAGAACATAGAGCATCACATTTAATTTTGTTCTACTTGAATTTATTATACAATGGGATCTGGTATTATTTCTTGCAGATCTAGTAGTATTTTTGTTTCATCCATCATTACAGAACTGTGTAAAATCATTGTAAGTTTTATGAAATACTACTGCCATTCCTTACAATACATTTTACATTGCAGCAGGAATATTTCACCATACGCGACAATAGAACATAGTTGGTCTAAAATGAAAAGCAGAATTAAAAACATGCCTAACATCTGTGGCCAAGATTACGAAACCATTTGAGTACGATTTCATGCCTAAGTGAAAATTCTATGCGAGGATGTGAAGTTTGAGTTGAAAATTCTCAAGAAAGTTTCATATTCACTGGACCTGAACATCAAAACATCTCGTGTACATATTTCCAAACATTGGAACTTTTGAACATCTCTAGAATACCTAACCAAACATCTGAACATCCAAACATATTTTCAAGTACATCTAACCAAGCATTGGAACAAATGAACACTTCTGAAATGCCTAACCAAACATCTGAACATCAAAACATATTCTTGAGTATACCTAACCAAACATCTGAAGATTTTGGAGTATGTCTAACCATCTGAACATCTGTACACCAGAACATGTTCTCGTGTATACATACATAAGTATACGATAATACTTTCTACTCCATCACCTGTTTCTGATGATTGCCAATTTTGTTTAATAATAACTTCCTTGGAGAGTGCATTCACGAGACATTAACAAGGGAGATCAAAATGCATTTGCACCAAACTTGGCCAATCTAGTGCTGGACGCCTTCCTTACCTTGTGACCAGCAGGCGGCACCCATGTTGCACCATGACCCCTCCTACGTATCCATGGGGCCGGGCCGATGGGAGACCACGTGAACCACCTGCTACCACAGGAACCACCTCTGGGTGGAAACAGGGTCACAGGATAACTCCCAACACGGACCTGACTGGAAGCCGATTATTTTCCTTCCACAAACTCATTTTCACTACAAGATATTTTTAGACAGCAAGCAGACAGAATTTCCCAGCAGTCAGGGATTTTCTACGAGCGATAGTTTTAGAGCAAACAGGATATAAGGGAGGTAACTCTAATTAGCAAGGTATAGCTTGCATCCTCTCCGTGACCATACGGGTACATAGTACTGATGTGTGTTGTATGTGACTAGCTGTATGTATTTGTGATAGTATACTGTTCTTTATCATGTCAGTTTACATGTGTCAAACTTACAATACATGTTAGATGGGCATTTAGTAATAATATGTGTATTTTGCTTAAGGAATTAATCGTCGCAAATGGGTGAAATATTCCCGCAGCGACGTTAAACTCCATAATCACTCACTCACTTAAGTAATTAGTTTTTTTTAATCCACAGGAAATTCTTAAGAAAATAACTTTGGAAACAAAATTAGGACTAATTTACAGACTAAAATTCCTTTAGAGCTTGCCGACATAATTGACATTTGACAATTGACACATGCATTCACATACACACTCTCCCTGCCACCTTGTCACATACTAAACACACACACACCACACATACCACATACACCACACACATACCCACATCCAATACACATATACGCACACATGCACACACGCATGTGCACACACACATACACACACACCACACACACACATACACACACACATACCACATACACATACACACACCACACACATACCACACACACCACATACACATACCACACACACACCACACACACGCATACACGCATGTGCACACACACACATACACACACCACACAAATACACACACACACACATACCACACACATACACACACACACACCACACACACACCACACACATCCAATACACATATATGCACACATGCACACATACACACATGCACACGCACACACACACTCACTAATCCAAACCCCCTTTCCTTAGACTATCCCTAATCTCAGAGGGTTGAAAGTAAATAATTTTAAAATATACATTGATTGGTACCATATTATATTTATATGAAAGGAGCCGCTGAAATGCTTTACACTCCAGAAATCTAGACTTGATTTAACTGATCTCGGGGGGATTTTAAACAGAAGTATTGGTGTTAGAACAAGGTGTGACCTCCTACCCCCATCCCCACACAAAATCTACCCCTTTCCCCAACCTACCACTCCACCTCATCTTGTAAATTTCAGATGGAATTCTACTAATTTATTCCCGGCTGATCACGTTTTTCGTGATGAATACAACCCCCCTTGTTTATTCGCAAATTCCCAAATATAAACTCTCCCATTAATCCTGTGTTTGCCTAGGGAACTCTGACCGAGGGTTAACTTGACAACACCACACATCCAGGCAGTCAGCGTAATCTGTTAGGTAACAGTATATGGCCGTGACTGAACAAACAGGTGATTAGCGTGTACCTAGTGTGAACTGTACTGGAGTTAGGCGAAAGAGAAGGCCCAGAGTTAAGCTGTAACCTTGACTTCCCCTCACTACATGATACAAATATTTCTCAGCTGTAATAACGTTTCAAAAGTGTTTACATACAAAGTTCAAGATGGCTGTTAAATATGATTCAATAAATTTTCATCATAGATATTATTGTATACATTTCAAATTTATAATTTAGTATTCATTACACTTAGTCAATAGGTTGATTGTAATATACTAATATAAGTAATACATTATAAAAATATTTATGTTCATTCAAATAATAATAATAATATTGGCCATTAAGCTGTGCCATATCCACCCACTGATGCATGCTCATAGAGCTACCATAAATTATTTAAAAGACATTTTCATAAACATAGAACTAGTAAACTCAAATTAGAATGAGAACCGTTTCTGTAGGATTTTCTGGGCTCTTAAGCATGCAATACAAGAGTAGTCTCCCTTGGTCCAGTCAGTCGTCTTGGTTACGAAACATGTTGTGATTAAACATAGGCTCAGGGGGAATCCTAAAGTGTGGCTTATCTTGTTTCCTGATACCAAAGATGCTGCCTTCACCATTATTATGCCATATGGGGCACTGCTCAATGGTGCAAAGGTGTTATGTTTGCTTTCTTGCCTGAGGGTACTGTGTTAAAGCCCAGCTGGCTGATGTACCCACTGTGAATATGTACCTAGGAGTTTGCATGTTTTGTTTATGCAGCAAAAACCAGGGTCTAGTTTCAGAAAGTGATTGTGTAGTTTACCTTGTTTGCTATGTGTAAAATCGTTGTAAGTTTTATAAAATAATGCCATCATTCCTTATAAGAATTGTAATTTTGCAATAACGTTGCGAAAGACGGCTTTGCAGGTGACGGGATGAATAGTTGTGTAAACCAGGAAGCTGAGAATATTCTAAATGTGCTTTTCTCTACATAGAACCAAGAATATATGTACAGCACTAAAATAAAAGTTTGAAATTCCATTACTTGATATTCACATTCCACCCCACCCCACAAGAAACTGGTCTGGACTCATCATCACCCATCCCCCAACCACCAGCCCTAATCTCACTCCCATAAGAACTTGGTATACAGACTTGCAATTCATTGCCCCAACCACTACCCTAACCCTACCATCACAATTCAGCCTTGGGTCAGGTAGACCAGCTAGTCTCACAAATTACTCATAAAGTTTGTCACACCATATGGACTGGCAATAGAGTACAGTAGCTCTCTGCATTGATCTGTGTCTATCAGCCATGTTCCATCTTAATGCCCAATTGACGATTCTTGATACTCATTCATGGGAACTGATCTAGATATCAAAATGAGGCCTTCCCCGCATCCCTCAAGGTCACCAGCCGATTTAACACTGATTCCAATGGGAAATTTGCGATTAGTTTTGGCACAAGTACCAAGTATTGAATATCTGACAATCATGTTGACTGTGTTATATTGCATTCTATAGCATATACCCTGTGTAGGAAAGCATATTTTGAATGTCAAGACTTATTATTTATTTATTTATTTATTCAATCTCGAAAATCGCCAAGGTCTGCGATCACGGTTTTCATGTTATATCTACTAAATATGTCACGTGATTAATTGTACGAAATATATTTTAGTAAACTTGAAATTCTAGACTAATCTACTAAATATTGCTACTAATACTTGTATGAAGTTTATGAAGTTTTTATGTCTTATTAGATCAACACTAATACAGTAAACACATAAATTAGATGTATTAGCATGTCTGATTATATTACTGATACTACCAGTGATCCAACTACTTGACACACATCCTTGAAAGAAATTCAATTTTTCCACTGTCACAGGGCAGACTTTTATGTTTTAAATGGAAGAAAGATTTAAGTTTCTAAAAGGTGTGGCGATGCTATATGTTTTCACGAAATGTTTAATAGTCATCAGCTGCTATGGAACTGTTTGTATCGCTGATGAACATCTTCCGGGAAAGCGCATCAACATCACATAACGTCACACGGCAAAGAGACGCCATTTCTCGCGCTTGAGGGGAAAGCCTCAATTTGGTATGATCTATTTATAGATGGGGTCATATGAATAAGTATTAAGAAAGTCCAATGCCCAAACAACAACCCTGCTACTCGCAGATTATGTCTGTACTAACTTCATGCCCCTGCATGGTCTTCATTGATGCAAGTATTTCATACCCTTTTGTACACAATTAGTGTGATATCATCTCAAATTAAAATCGTTATTAGTGCTACAGATCTGTTCTTCAGCATGTGAGATCATTGCTATACTGTCTAAAATATTTATGTCAACATTATGGAGAAATGGCCATGAAGTACAGTCCAACATATCCATGAAGCAATGTTGCAGATATCCATACAGCAATGTTATAAATATCCATGGAGCAGTGTCAAATAAACCATGAAGAAATGTCATCAATATCCATGAAGAATGTCATCAATATCCATGAAGAAATGTTGCAGATATACACAGAGCAATATCAGAGATATCCATATATCAATGTCAGAAATGTAGCAATGTCAGAGAAATATCCATGAAGTAATGTTAGAGATATCCACAAAGCAAAGTCAGATAAATCCACGAAGCAATGTTGGTGATATCCATGAAGAAATAACAGAGGTATCCATGCAACAATGCCTTAAATATCCATGTAGTAATTTTAGAGATATCCAGATAGCTATATCAGTTATATCCATGAAGTAATGTCAGAGGTATCCATGTCATATAATGTCATAAATATCCATGAAGTAGTTTTAGAGATATCCAGACAGCAATGTCGGAGATATCTATGAAGCAATATTGGAGATATCCGTGAGTGAAGCAATGGTGATATCCATGAAGCAAAATCCAAGATTTCCACACTGCAATGTTGGAGATATCCATGAAAAAAACATCAATGCACCAATGTCATGGCTATGAAGCAATATCAATGAGATATCCATTTAACATTATCAGAATTATCCATGAAGACATTTTGAAGATATCCATGAAGTAAATGTCGGATATCCATGAAGCAACAGCACAGATATTCATGATTAAAAATATTTTTTACCAATTTTAGTAAAACAATCCTGCAATGCATCCACAGGTGTCCCAATTAAGTCAAACTATCAGTGTCTGATGTATGACCTAGCTAATCCTGATGAGGGTTAAAAAGTTATGTGTGATAAGGTCCTAGTACCTAGCAGCTACACCCAATGATAACATTATATTCAGCTATCTCCTATATAATGATAGCAATATCCTACTATCTCCTATACAATGATAACAATATCCTACTATCTCAATACAAGGATAATCATGCGCTTCTTCTATTTGCAATCATAGCATTCCACCTGCAATGTGCAAGATACAGCTCTGATATGATAATTATTTATTATCGATTAATTGTTTTCAACCATTTTAAAATTACATAATCATATTCATTTACATGATAATTTGAATAAATATTGCATAATTATTTATGGAAGCTTTTAACAGTTGGAATATCTTTTGATAACAGTTTGGTATGTTCTGGTGAATGTTTAAGTGGTAGGAATTAGCCTATATTTTAGGCTATAAACATATTTTATCTTTGAAAAGATTACTTCAATTTTCAGAGGAAAAGTAGCTGGTGAAATGGTCCCACCCTAGAATATTTCACCTACTTTGGGCACTAGATATACAAAATCATGGAAGTCCATAAATATGTGGGAAATATCTCTGAAATTAATGTCGATTTTGCTAATAACTGTTCCAGGACAGTACAATGTTTAATAGTAAATGAAAATTAAAGCCCAACCACTTTATTTCTTCAATGTAAATAACAGATAAGCTAAAGTACTATTTCCTACAACAATGGACTCACTATTTTGAACTCCCTGGGCAACATGACATACTTTCTTTAAACAAGAAAGGAAAAATTAAAAATTAAATTTACTTACCTATCTTTGGTAAATGGTTTTGCTGGTTTTCTTCTGGTTCGCGTAAGACCCCTTTCCGTATTAACTCCTCTCGACTTGTTCGCATAGAAATTTTTCTTTCTAAATCTGAAATTTGAAATTTATTAATTGATAATTTATTTTATAATATTGTGGAATTTGGTAAACAATTATGACAGAAAATAGTATAGATATAGTATAAACAGTGTTCAAAACATATACATGGTATGAATGAATGAATGAATTATTTTTTTACGTTGCAGCCTGAACATTTCACCCATATGCGACGACACATGGATATATATTTTTAATCAGTATTCATGGTAATTGTGGCATATTTTCATAGCAGTGCAGTAAAGATTGGTGTATATTCATTGTCATCATAAGACTGTCATGACAGAGAATTTAAAGATTGACTGCGATACTAGATTTTTTATTTATTGTTTAACCCTCTCCCTACTGGATTAGGCACATGTACTGCACTTTGGGGCATCTCTGGTTGCCTTCAGCATGGAGAGGGTTAAAGTCGCGGAAACAATCTTTCACCCATATACACCCATATACAACAATGCCATACAAGAAAAACAATGTAAATTTGATATAGACTTTGATTAAATTAATGCTTTACATCACAGCCAGAATATTTCATCCATACGCAGCGGCAATTTGATAACAGGATCAACAGTTCAACAACATAACAGAAAACAAAACTGCATGTCATTGTTATACAATCATTTGTTTCAGCAACAACAACAAAACCTTTCAGAGCTCCAGTTTATTCTTAACCCTCTCACTGCAGGATTAGGGCATCTCCTGTTGCTTGGGAGAGGGTTAATCATAAGGCAAATGTATACGAACAAACCCATTGTTTCACCGTGTCAGCTGGTTATGTCGCCCAACCTGTTGGTTTACTCACCTACTGCAGTTTTTTCGATCTTCTCGCTCTTTTTCTTCCTTTTCCATTTCCACGGCTTGAATATTTTACCTAGGGCTGCGAACTTGCTCTTCCGTTCTGGCGGAGGAGTATTGGTAAGGACGGATCCAGACTTGAGCTCGCCGTTCCTACGTGAATCTGCAAAAGACCACAAGGACAATAGGAAGTTGCTCGGAGAGGACATATTTTCTTACTCCAGGACAGCAGGATGAAATGTCCTCTGGTCCTCACGATAGGCAATTGGATTGCTACTAGATGGACCCTGGTTTCTGAGTGAGTGAGTGAGTGAGTGATTATGGAGTTTAATGTCGCTGTGGGAATCCCCTGGTTCCCGGTCCTCACAGGTCCTCACAGCTAGCAATTGGATCGTCCTAAATTGACACAGGTGAAAATATCAGGATAAAAAATGGCCTCTGGTCCTTACGACAGGACAAAATAGCCTCATGTCCTCAAGGCTGACAATTGGATACTCAGGTCAAATGAACATAGGTGAATATCAGCAGGATGAAACCCTCATGACTAGCTAATCCGACTGTCCCAGATGGACGGGGAATAGGATGACTGTCCTGTTGCCATTGTGACATGTGACACAACCATATTCCAGGTCACAACTGTGCCAGGTCACATCTGGCAGAGCTTTTAACTAAACCTGTCTATGCAGACTCACAAAATTAATATTGGTGCATAGACTTTGCCAGGAAAGCACTAGGAAAGAATAATACAATGTAATAATGTGAAATGTGATATCTGACACAGTTTCAGTGTCAATCAATTCCTCAGTATTCATTTGAACAGTTTAACCAGGAATGCAGGCAACTTAATTCATAGCAATTAACCCTTTGAACCCATATTGGTGGCCTCTCATTATCAGAAAAATCAATACCATATGGATGACATAGTATACTCAATAAAATTTAATTAAGGGTCAGTAACCTTTGTGGATGTATACATTTAGCTATGTAGTATTTTAACAACAGGGAATTTCCAAACATCTACAGGCTTCAGCTACTCTTCAAGAACTATTGACATATTGGAAGAAGAATGGCACCACATTTCCCAAGCCAAGTTCCAAAATTTGGTATAAATGTTCCACACAAAATATCTGCTGGCCCTTAATTTCTTTTGTTGAGTATATTATAATATCATCTTTATTTGCATGGTATTCTGTGACGGACTACACTTGTTATTTGTCACCTTGTAACTGACTGCTCAAATAAATGTCCTTAAACCAAGATAATATAAGGGCATAATATTATAATACCTTCTTCATTTGCATTGTATACCCTAATAAATTACCTTAAACCAAGAGAAAATATAGGTATTATGAGTGTGTTTTCTATTGTGAAATGTATCACAATATATTGTAAATCAAGGAACTTATATAAATGAACACGGGTCAAGTCAGTAAGAATTCATTGGCACACACATGTAATGTGTGTATGTGTGTGTGTGTGTGTATATGTGTATGTGTGTGTGTGTGTGTGTGTGTGTGTGTGTGTGTGTGTATGTGTGTGTGTGTATCATGCATTTTTTATTTTATTTTTAAATTGGGGTTTAAAGTCGCTTTCAAGATTCTTTCACTTATATCACGACTTGTCAGTTTAGGGCAGG
>JAUTBT010057716.1:0-15091 GCA_032361225.1 Lepetodrilus schrolli | reverse complement strand
TATCAATGCCAATCATTTATATTTGAAGAGCTTGTTGTTACTGTGGCATTAGAGATCGGCGTGCCAGGTACTCAGAACCCAAACAATAATAATAATAATAATAGCTCACGGGATATGTATAACCAAATCTCTATTCCCTTGACGGGGTCTTCGTTTCTTGCAAATATTTCCCAGTCGTCAGTCGTGTGCCATATCATGTACATATCAATGTAAAATATACCAATGCCTTGGTTGCAACAGTTTCTATTCGAAAGGGGGAGGTTGGTAGCGCAATTGTAGAATTGCGGACTTCGGGTTCAAATCACATTCATGGAGCCCGGCATCAATGTTCGCGAAGGTTACTTTTCTGACGCGATCATAGTAGAATGCGCTTTCTGTAGCGTTGCACTGCAGTTATTATCCTTGATCTGTTATTATCAGCCGATGCTCGCACGTTTACTTCAACGTTCGGCTCTACGGATGTTATGGGTTTCCTCCTGCCCTAAACTGACAAAACGTGATATCTTAAGTGAAATAATCTTGAAAGCGGCTCTAAACCCCCATTCAGAACCAGAAAGGTAAATATAACTAGTTCCCAGTCGTCAGTCGTGTGCCAACGGCAACGTGCACGTCAATGTAATATACACATGCCTTGGTTTCAGCAGTTCGTATTTAACTTAACGTTGGTATTTCATTACACAGACAACTTGAGAGGCTACAGCCTCTGCTAAAGGCCAGGTCCGAGGTTTGTCCCAGCAACAGACGTCCTCTGAGGTCCTTCAACATGGGCGAGCAGCAATGCTTTATAGTTAACAGGAAGAACGAGCCCACAATGTTTGCTACCTGCACGTAAGTTGAGACTTCTTGAGATACGCTGTCATAATAGTATTACTATGTAGCGCTGTACAAATGCATACTATTATTATTATTATTAAAATTATTATTATTATTTATTATTATTATGCGTAATACTATGTGCGAGCTATAAGAAATTAGTTATTATTATGTTATGCTATTATCATACTTATGTTATTTAATGTTTATCTCTTCATTTACCGTTTATCGTGTTCTGTTTTGTTTTGTTTTGATCTACTGTCTTCTGTTCTGTTTTGTTATTTTCTGTTGTGTTCTGTGATGGGTTTTTTTAAATTATATTTTATGTTATATATAGTTTTATTTTTTGTAATTTTTTGTAATTTTATTTTATTTTATTTTATTTTATTTTATTTTATTTTATTTTATTTTATTTTATTTTATTTTATTTTATTTTATTTTACTTTACTTTACTTTACTTTACTTTACTTTATTCATTTTATTTTATTTTATTTTATTTTATTTTATTTTGCTTTGTTTTGTTTTGTTTTGTTTTGTTTTGTTTTGTTTTGTTTTGTTTTGTTTTATTTCATTTCATTTCATTTTATTTTATTTTATATTATTTTATTTTATTTTATTTTATTTTATTTTATTTTATTTTATTTATTTTATTTTATTTCTATATATTTTATTGTATATTATTTAATAACATTTGTTAACATTTGTTAACATTTTCTTGTATCTGTATAGATTAAAACGTTATGTTTATGCTCTGAATGCATCTACACTTTCTACCAACACGCATGTCGACCACGTGATTGCTTTTTCTGCCACCAGACGGCGTGACTGCCCACAGTGCAGCAGAGGTAAGGGTCTGGGACGTTGCATGGAGGTGTTCGAGAAGGCCACGGTCTTCGCCTGGTGTGATGACAGCTCCTTCAGTGACAAGATTAGACGCATGACCTTGCTGGTCCCTAAGTACTGCAGTGGCATGTCGTATGAATGCTGAATGGGATACACTGAACTGATGGCCATGGCTAACTATCCATACAATGGCATATTTAATAATCCTCAAGAGCGTATATGAGCTGTATTACATTTATTTTAATGAAGTAGTATGTCCTGGTGATAATAAGTAAGAACATATAGATTTGTAAACTCCAGACAGAAGCATGATCAGGTCCCGAGATTACGAAACTTTTTGAGTACGATTTCATGCACAAGTTCATGTTTTATATGGGGATTTGTGAACAAAACTTTGAGTTGAGTATGAAATTGTACTCAATATGGTTTGGTATCGGGGCCAGGTTATTTGCCCTTGAAAACGTTATGTCTTCGACTTCATGGTTCTTTATTAAACTGTCAGGCGACCTATTCTCGAATAGTTACTACGATCTTCTTAGCATAAGAACATGCGTAACATTTTCATAGCCCTGCTATACGAATCTTTAAGATTGTAGTAATATAGTTTCGAGAATAGCCCCACATTTACTTTGGATTCCCTGATGTATAATGAAAACAAGGTGGCGGTGTTATCTCTGAATATATACTAGTATCAACACAATTAGGCAGTTTGAAGCTGTGTGTATCTGCTTGCTATTTACAATGTAATGTATTGCACTCGGAATATTGTACATATACCAGTAGTTCATATTGATTATTGATGTTACACTATTTTCTTTCAGTGATACAGTTACTGATATCATAAACCTACATACATTTGCTCCTATCTGTGTTGTGTTTAAGGCAAAGGGACAGCATATACCCGATGTATTTAATAATAAATTTCAATAACGTATCAAACTTGTTTTCTATGTTTTTCATCATTGGATATTGGAAATTTAATCAACAGTTAAATAGTAAGCCTACCTAACACATTATGCAATACCACATTCGCCTCGGAAAATTCACTAATACTGTTTAGAAACTAGAAGGAAAGACCGTAAACAGAAGGCATGCGTTGGTTGAATGAATCATCTTCAAGGAGCCGCTTTCTAGAAGAGATTATACATTCGCTTCAAACCTTTTCATATAGCAAATGGTGTACTTAATATGTGAAATTGGACAAACTAATTATACATTCGACTTTTATTCAGATATGTATATCTATAATTATTGAGAATGTCTAATCATATGTATAAGCAGGCTTAATGACTAAATTGTGCACTTTGGGTTAAAAGAATGAAACTTGGTCGAAATGTTCTCCACCCCAGTACAATAAATCATGGATATGGGGCCAACCGAAATTTTCCAATATGGCCGTCAAATCCAAGATGACGCCATGAGAATGGTGAATATTGGATAAGGCGTTTCAACTGCCAAAGCGTTCGTTGTCTTCAAGGTAATTCTTAATAAATTTAGTGAAATATACTAGTAAATTGAATATGGTGAGCTGAACATAGTTTAATAAATTTAACAAGATGCATAATAATAATAATAATAATAATAATAATAATGCATTTATAGAGCGCCGATATCTTCCAATAATAATAATAATAATAATGCATTTATAGAGCGCCGGTATCTTCCAATAATAATAATAATAATGAATTTATAGAGCTCAGTGGCGCTCTAACAGGACAACTAAACACAGTAATTGACAGTAGTTGAAGCAGGAAAGTCTATTAATCATAGGCTTCACGGAAGAGATAAGTGTTGAGATGGCGTCGGAAAATTAGGAAGATGGATGCTTGTTTAATGTCATTTGGTACAGAGATATGGAGCGGCAATTGAGAAAGATCTATCTCCATGTTTTGTTTTAGTGTCTGGTACAGTGAGTTGCATAAGGTCTGCTGAGCGCAAGGAACGGCTTGGTTGATACAGAGTGAGGAGAATCTTCAAGTACTGCCGGTAGTCTGGATTGTAGAGGCAATTGTATATCAGTCAAGATCTTGAACTCAGTCGGTTATTTCAAAGGGAGTCAGTGCAGTTGTTTTAGTACAGGTGTGATATGGTCTGATCGCTTTGTTCCTGTGATGATAAGGGCTGCAGTATTCTGTGACCTCTGCAGATGGTCTGTAGATGCGGCGTCATTGAGGAGAGATTTGCAATAATCAAGCATATATATGCATATATCCTCAAACCTGCATATATACACACACACACACATGCGCGCGCACACACACACATACACACACACACACACACACACACACCTACACACAAACGCATGTTATTATTATTCATTTTGAGAACGTATCCAACAGCACTTTGTCGGGGTATAAATAACCAATGGCTGTGGGGTTCGTGTTACCACCATTTAATGAAAACTTCCAGTGAAGAATAACCCTGAAACACTATGGTTACAATATGATGTCTATACATGACACATACAAATATACAAGGCATGTTGTATTTCAAGTATTAACACGGGGCCATCCTTATAATTACAATTAACTATATTGGTCTATATATGATATGAGTCCTTACGAATCAAAACCTTATTCCTGATGTTATACATTGCGTGTTTCTACATGCTCTCATTCTCTCTCTCTCTCTCTCTTTCACGAGTGATTCCAAAGTTAAAAAAATTCCGAAGTAAACAAAATTCCGAGCGAGATCGAGGACAATATTAATTATAACTTTGGTATCACGAGTGTCGTAAAATCAATACGACACACTTGCGAGTGTGTTAATTTCTTTATCCAACAACTTTTGAACGGAAATGCATACAACTAAAACGTATTCTCATGTGGAAGTCAAATTGTGATGCAAGCCATGTAACCAGCCAATGAAAATCGTTCCAGATGTTATGCACTACTGTGCAAGATATGACATTTATGTCATGAGTCATCTTGAACGATATGTTGGATAAACACATTTTATGTATATACCTAGTAAGTATTTCTAGCAATCACTTCCCAAGTACAGCACGCCATCTGAAGTGTCGAGGAACGAGTATTTCAACTGTTTCGATCTATAAAAGACCTTCCCTTGATCTATGCACGGCAAATTATGCCTCTTGCTGTATATGTAAATTTACTATCATCTATTATCAGTAAAATTAACTTCATTGTATCTTTAGGGTCGCCGTTTCGATATTTATATTAACTGTAAATTCTTCGGCTCAATTCAAATCCTTTCATCAGAAATATCAGCTTACCTCATGGAGGGCTAGGCTTGCACTGGCGTAGTAAGTGAATGTTAATTTTAAATATCATTTGAAAGCGCATTCAAGCGTATTCTCATTAAGTTAGTTCCATATTATATATAGTAGCTTCTTAAATTCAAATTGCACTAAATATATAGTATACTCTATGCACTATAAGTATGACAGAAAGATTTGAAATGAACGGTATGGCGGAACATGAAACACTCAGAGAAAAATAACACATAACGTAGAGCATGCTGGGTGGTATTGAAGCTCATTCTGTAGGACTCATGTAAAATAATGAAACTACTATAAAATTACTTCCAGAATTACCCGATTACGCTAATGTCAATGGTTAACAAATCCATTGAAGAACACTGAATAAAATGAATATTACTATTTGCTAATGGAAAAAAAACTATAGCATATTGCAGTAGTGGTTTTTATGTGCAGTCATGATGCGAATGGTCCAATGTTTGGGGATAATATAACGGTATAGGATAGAAGTGGGTTTATACCCACAGCTAAAAAATAAATAAGGAAAAGCATAATATTAATATTTTTACTTCCAAAATGAGGCAACTTAAAGGTATCACGGCACCATTACATAACCCAGAGATATTTGCAAGCACTTGTAATATAGTATTCTTCATGCATTTTCTCGCATGTGTTGTACATGCCATTACAATGAATTGATTCCTTTTTTACATATGCCACAATTCTTTGTATCCGTATTTGAAAGTAAAATAAACATATCAAAATAATCGTTCCCTTAATTATTGACGGTAGTATATATAAAGGAGATTACAAGCTTCAAATATGTAAATTCATAAGTAACCTGGGCTCAAAGCGGGAAACAATACTTCTCATTATCAATGACATTTCAGTAATCGTATATATATAATACTATAAATAGCGTTCGAATTTCGATCACATCCTGGTTTTTGTCAACGCATGTCTGTACCGGGACATACGTTCTTATAAAACTATTAAAGACGAATACTCGTGTGTTCTTCCTAAAACAGAAAGCTGGTATTGGTTACCGCGAATTATACTCTTGATAATAATATTAATATTAATAATAATAATAATAATAATAAAAACAATGGATATAACGAGCTAAATCCGCCCTCTAAGGCTGCTCAAAGCGCCAAATTATTGTCTTCGGTGAATCGATCAGTGTGCACTCAGTGTTCCTTCAACTGCCTGGGGAGTATACAACCCAAATTGCCATTTCTATAGGGTTACCATTCACATGACCATGGCTATATAATAATATGTAATAATATGTACCGGTATAATAAAATAATGGTTGTCAACCCTATATTATTTGCTATTGCCGAGCTATCATTTATCTATGGTACTATATCCGGTAGTACATACGAACGTGTTCTTCAGGTCATTTATCTTTCGTAAATGAATTATGTGTTTTTATATTGCGAACCATGCTATCGGTGGATATTAAGTAATGATTGATTGCTGATGTTTGAATTTGTGCCCAGAAATACATAAAACATACAAGTTTAAGTATTAATAATAATAATAATAATAATAATAATAATAATAATAAACATCAGAGCACAAAACATCAACAAGATTAAAAGTCAAACAAATTAACAAAATGCAAAGAAATGTTCTTGTATATTTTCAACACTCCTATGAACAATTCCAGAACATTGAAATATTTAGCGGCTACTATTCGGATATCCACCTGGTGAAATATGGCATACGTTAGTCTGATTCGAACATTTGTTGGGATATATTCCTCTATAAAAGCTAATTGATATACAAATGCCGCCGTAGTCTTCATAAATAAAACAAAACCATCCCATAGAGACAAATATCAAGAACGAATTACATAAATGCTTCATAAATAATCAATTCATCCTACTAACTGTGTATTGACCTTCGTATTAAAATATTCAGATATAAATATTAAGAATGTGGGAAAATTTAAATCTTCGAGAGCATAAGAAGCCTTAGAAGTAACCATAATATTCATAAGAGTAAAATTTCCCCGTAAAAGTGATCCCAATTTTCATACCGGTGTTGACCCACGAGTGTACGCCCGATGGGTCAGAGTTTATAGAGCGAATCCTATGACGGAATGAATACTCCTCATCATGATGCAGTAACGTTTTAAGTGCAATGAGCTCCTCTCACCTTTATAAGAGATGGTTGCCAGAGAGCAGCACAGAGTCTCCTAAGAGTCTACCTTGGCATCGGAAGAGGGACCAGAAGAGCTTGGTACGTCAACATGAAGGTAAGAACTGAAATGAGTTGAATAGGAGCATGCCATAGGAATATCGTATATTAGGGAACGTAAACTATTTTTAAAAACGTATAAATCTCCTATCCCCACCGCCATCGCCCATAAAAAGAAATTTATTTTTTTTAAAATTCTCCAATATTGAGATTTTTAATACAAATCTAAATTTAAGTACATGTTGAAAATCTAACAAGGTGGCATAAATTAAATAGGTCAGAAGATTCTGTTGGTTTTTGCTTATCATTTTACTCAATAATTTGAGAATTTTGTTTTCAATATTGGGTATGAATAGATCAGTTTCCCAATCTTAAAAACATGTCCTTGTGAGATTCTTGCTATATGTTGTATAAAAATAAAAATACAAGTTGTAAATTTGCACACCACTGTTAACAAATAATGTGCAATGTGTGCTATCTATGTATTAGATTATGATCAGAAATATTTTATGGGTATTTCACATGGGTATCATACTTGAGTCCAATGGTAATGCCTCCAAAACACATACCTGTATGTTTGTCGTGTTCCTGTTGTTGCGTATGACTAAAGTACACCTCTCCGAACAGAATGATAACTTCAAATCAATGGCGGATTTGGATGGTCTTCTTATATCGAGATATGCGGAACAATTACGTTGCAACACGTTAATACATTCAGCCATTTAAATAGATTCATATCCACTTATAGTTTCTGGTGATAATAATAATAATAATAATAATAATAACGTCTGTGTTTAACCCTCTCCCTGCTGGATTAGACACAGTCACAGTCAATAGGGCATCTTCGGTTGTCTTCAGCATGGAGAGAGTTAAGAGTGCATAGCGAGAGGCTAAACGTTGAATGGTTAGCACTTTTGGTACTGGATATAAAATGTTACTAGTCTTACTGCAATACATTAATACTAGCATTTTAATATAACTGGTATCAATGTTTGTTTTCAGTGTCTGTTCGTTGTCATCACTCTGATCGCCGTAGTGGCCTGCAGCTTCCCCGACAACCTACAAGCCGGTCACTCTGGCGCCAACCATGGCTTCGGACACGCCAACCACGGCGCCGGAAGCTACGGCAGCGGAGACGCTGGTCGCAACTACAACGACGTGGACCACTCCAACCACGCCTACGACAAACACGGCTCGCATTCCGCCGCCCACGGCAACCACTACACACGTGGCGCTGCAATGTCCGGTGCCAATTCCGGAGCTAACGCTGCCCACCACGGCAGACACGCCGCCGCCCACGCCAACAACGACAACGCCCATGCTTCCTACAACCAAAAAGCCGGCTACAACGATGTGGCTGCTCACAGGAGTAACGTTCACGATGGCGGACAGAGAGCACAAGCTCACGCCGCTCACGCCAACAACAATTACTACAGGAAAGGAGACGCCTACAACACCAAAGTCGGTTACGGCTTTGACAAGAAATACAACAAGCACGCCAATGAGGACGGTGATTACGAAATCTTAGACAGCAGCAACGCTCACAATCTCGTCGACCAACGCGACCATCAGTCCGGTGCCCACCATGATGACCGCGACCACGCCTCAAACAGGTACGCCAACAACGCCGCACACGCCAACCAAGCCAACCACTACGGAGCCGCCGCCGCTCACGCCAACAACGGTGGAGCTAAGGCCGCTCGCCACAACGACGCCGCCCACCACGCCGGAGGCGCCAAGCACTACACCGACGGACAACTGGCAGAGTCCACCGGAAGGAGCAAGTACTACAACGATGCCCACAACTCCGCCGCTAATAGGTACGACGACTACGGTGCCCAACGCGCTGCTGCTGCCAGAGATGCCGCCTCCAACGCCGCTAGCCAAGCTCACCATGCTAATGGTCACAATTTCGGTGCTAGCGGACACGGTCTTGGAGTCAGAGCTGGTCTTTCCGGTTTTGGCAACGCTGGATATGGCAACAATGGTTATGGCAACAATGGTTATGGCAAACAAGGATATAACGGACACAACGCTTATGGACATGGGTCTGGACATGGTGCTGGAGGCTTGGGACATCATTACAATAACCACGGCCACGCCGCCAACGCCAACAACTACAAGCACGGTAGATACGGCTCCCACGTCGCCAACCACGGCGCCAACAGTGCCCGCGCCAACTACGGAAGAATGGCTCATAACAACGCCGCTGCCAACGACTACTACAGATCGAACGCTGCCAACGGTAACAACGCCGCCTACAACGACCACCACTACGCTAACGCTGATAACAGACACGGATTCGCCGGCGCACGCGCTAATAATGGCGCTCATTCCGGCTACAAGGACGCCGCCGCTAACCACGCTAACAACGCTTTCGTGAGAGACAACTCTAGGAGGAAGTACAACGACCACGGACAGAACCACCATCTCGTTAAGAAGTTCCACCACCACTCTGACGCCGGCGGCAACAACTACGAACGTCTCAACTACAACAGGAAGGAATACAAAGACAGATTTGGACAGAACGCCCATGCTGCTCATAACAACGCCGGACAACACGGTAATCAATACTACAACAGCCGCGCCCAAGCCGACACCCGTAATAGCAACCGTTACGGAGACAACCACGCTGATCGGGCTAAGGCTCACAGCGACGCGGCCCGTTCCAACGCTGGACAAGCTGCCAACAAGCACTACTACGACAACAGGAACTACGCCAATGCCCACGGAAACAATGCTGCCAATAACGGAGCTCACTTCAGCGACTACAACCGTGCCGCTGCCAACCGCGCCCACGGAGCTACTAACTACGCCCACAACAATTACGGCTCCCATGCCGCCGCCCACAACAACGCTGCTCGCGGGGCCGGTCACCACGCGCTATCTTCCGGAACTGCTCACGGCGTCGGCTTTGGCAGTGGTCTCGGTGTTGGCAATGGTGTCGGTTTCCACGGAGGTGTTCAAGGCGCTAGGTTTGGCAATGGTGCCGGATATGGACGCGGTGGACGAGGCTACTACTACAACGGTAACAACAATGGTTACAATAATGGTTACAATAACAACGGTTACTACCATTGAAGAACAAATATGCAGTATTTTGGTTGACTGTATCTTTCGGCGCTTTCCCTTTGTGTGTGAGGTTGTATATTTACTTCGTATTACTTATAAAATAAACAAAATATTGGATGATCAATTTCTTGTCTTTCTTTAAACTATGACCGAATCAAAGTAAGGACAGTAAATAAAGCAAATATCAACATTATGACTGGCATTTACTAAGACATTGCTACGTGCGCTGAAGGACATGTTGATAGACATGGCAACCGTTTAGTCGTATGCCTTTTTAAGGTAATTAAGATAGTTTTTAAAAGAGAGAGAGAGAGAGAGAGAGAGAGAGAAAAAAAAGAGAGAGAGCGAGAGAGAGGGGGGGGGGAGAGAGAGAGAGCGGGGAGGAGATTGATGAGAGTATCTTTACTACTTCCAGACAATTAATCCAAAGATTCACAAACACTATATGAGGCACATATAGTAAAGTGTACAGTAAGTCTATAACGGTGAAGTTTCCCCTCAGCAAGTAGTATAGACCTTATTATACGGTTGAAGGCATGTCGCTGAGAAAGAAAAAAAACATACATATATAAATATTTATATGGATATTATGATAAACTAAGATCAGTTCAAAAAGCAACAAAGAAAGAATATTCGAGCATAAATGCGTAAATGTACCTCCAGCATGGGTATCCCCAACTGATGAGCACTCAATGAAATTACCTGCTTTTCATTCTTTTATTTTATTTACCAGCCAGTATATTTACAGAGCATTTAAAATACATTTTAGACAACCCAGCGTCTTAATAATAATAATAATAATAATAATAATATAATAATAATGTAAGTTGAATGTTAGCTGGTTTCATTACTATTATCAACAAGAACTGCTGAAACTCAGTTTAAGCATTTGTACCGATGGATATCATGAACTCATACAACAGGAAGCAAAAAGCCAACCAACAAAATATGAGCTTCCATCAGCAACTGAAATTGCAGATTCGCCCTAAAATGTATAGCTGTATCTACTTGCTGATCACATTCCGTTGTCATCGTGACTTCTAGAATCAGTCGACATGTAGCTCACGGTAGCTGTTAATAATAGACAACGGGGAATACAACTCACTCTGCCAGCCGGACGCATTGTATTGAGGGAAGATAACGTAAGCAAGGATAGCTCGGAGTTCTCCCCTTCCCCTGTGGGAGATGCTGACATGGACTTCCCAGTACAAATTGCCAAATAACAGCTTTCACAATGGTTATCATTTTGAGCATTCGAATGCTATATAACTGTACTTTTGTAATATACAGTGCACGTAGCAATAGGTGGTGCAGATATCTCTCTCTCTCTCTCTCTCTCTCTCTCTCTCTCTGACTCTGTGTAAGAGATAAGGTGCGTTACCAAGCATAATCTCTACACGTAGATATACATTAAGTATAATAATAATACTATACTAATAAAGTATTCTAAAAATATTAACAATAAAAAATAATATGTTACTTGGAAATGCTAATAAACTATGAAACTGTACTATATTAATTATTGATGGAATTATTACTCATTATTACACATGCATAACGCGTGAATCTTCTGTCTGTGTGTCTGCGGACATACATGCAAGAGGGTGCTATCCTCACATTCATCCCAATCTCTTTAATCTGCTACCATGCAGTCGGCTGAATTCCAGCCTTAACCCATTCCAAACAGTTATATAATCAAGAAACAGTAATATTATTTAATAAATACACAAGTGCTTCCGTCAATGGTATCCTACACAACGAACGGAGTACAATCCCATTTAACACATTTCCTGCATAGAACTAGCTCACCGAACTATTAAAACACCAGCTATTAAACCCTTGCACGCTTTCAGTTCTCAACAATTTAAAACCTTTTCATTACGAATAAATGTGTTGCCCTTAGACCGATATTCGTTGACTTATTTTGTACTTAAACAATCAAGCAAGATATCATGCATAAAAACACATATTTAAATCAGTTTTAACATAAGAGTAACAATGAGATATCTACACTCCTGTACATGTTCAATAGTGTATAAAAAACTCTTTGTTCATGATAGTATTAATCAATTGTATTTATATATTAATTGCTCAACATATAAATATACTGCATGATTACTAATGAAGATGAATAAATACATGTTCTGTGTGTTTATAGTCCCGTCCACAGTTACAGACATTTAGATAAATAGCGTAATTTAATTAATAATTATATCTGGCAAGCATGGGACTTGGATTTGAAGTATAGCCTTCGATAGTTCTTTTAGTTTTTCAATCAAACCTAACTGAATTACGAATTAAATTTATTTGACCTGAAACATCAGTGGAATGGTTTCCAGCAGACTTCTGGTGATATTATGGTTCCGGGTTAACTAAATGTGAAACTTGAAATAATGCATAATCGTATTTTTGATAACTAAATTCCAATATAGTTAACATACATACTACTTACGGGTTGATTCGTGACAATAATATTTTATTAACACCAAACAAAATTAAAACATGTTATTACAACGAAATCAATATGTTATTAATACGTAAAATACCCGAACGGTATCTGGCCCCGATTTCTCGAAACTTGAGTGAGATTTTCCTCAACTGAGATTTCTCCCATTGACTCGATCAAACCCAGCTGAGATTTTACTCACGTTACAGCACTGAACGGGAGAAATCTCATCTGAGAAAAATCTCAAGTTTGTTTCGAGAAATCGGGGCAGGTGATCATTCAATAAGACAGCGTGATGTCATTAAATGTTAGTGGACAGTTGTTATGTAAGTACTATCATATACCAAGTCCATTAGGTCCGCCATAGATAGCAGTGCCGCACAATCCGTCAAGTTGAGATCTAAGAAGCGGATGGATGATAGAATAGTGAGTATGATGATCATAACATAATTATATACTACCGTACAATAATAATGGAACGCATAATTAGAATCGATTTTATTTATTTATTTTTTAAATATTTTTTGGTGGGGGGTGGAGGGGTGGGGTGGGGTAGGGTGGGGGGTTTCAAAGAGAAACACATAAACACAATGAGACAGTATTGCCCATACATTTTCTCAAATGTAAATTTCTTTACAATAATTACTCGACTCATATATGACATACAGCAGTCTGAGTGTCCCTATTTGTAGATATGTTGTATGCATGTTGATGGAATGCCATCCTGAAATATGTATTAATGATAACGGTATTATGATAAGCCAATGTGATATCTCAGCTTTCTCTCCTATAGACAGTTTAGTGTACGGTCATCCTGTATCAGGAGTATCGATTTCGCATGTACTGGTAATTCTAATGAAATACTACAGAAGCCAGAATTTTAGCGTGCCATCGTAGTATACATATAGTACTGTATGTGTCTTGAGATTGTTGCCCAATATGTTTCTATATTAGAATTCGAATGTGCATACTAGCTAGGATAATACATTCCCGGTTTTGATACCTGGGTTTTACGTACGCTTAATAATGTATCGGTATTACAATATATATATATATGTCAAGACACACACACACGCACACACACACACACAAACACATACACACGCATACATATATATATATATATATATATATATATATATATATATATGGGTTAAACCATTTTAATGCATATCCATTGCTACCAATGGATAATAATATCAGTGGATTATGGATGCAGTTTGTTTAAACCTTCAGGTTCTCATTTCTTTTCTGCCAATCACACTATGTTGCGTTTAATGAATATAAACATTCTTCGTGTATGCTCGTGTATGCTACTGAAAACATTACGCCGCTCTTGGCGTAACATATAAAGTCCATGGTCTGGCTAACAGAAGTTTGATTCCCAATGATATTCTTACTCTACTTGGGTGTCCAAAATAGCTCGCTCAGCAGGGCTTGCAATCGACCGACAGTTAAAGTAGAAATGTCCAACTTTATATGACTAGGGACATTCTTTATGCGATGCCATTGTGTATAAAGCAGTCAATGTTGCCCTAAAAGTAAGTGATTAAGAACGTCACCCTGTCTGCTACATAAACTGTTATACCTGTGGTGTTTCCATGCGTTTAAATGTATTAAGAAATGGCAATCGTTATATTTCAGTCTGATAATATTATCCTTTATTATAAAATATTTGCATTAATACATTTCAAGCAGCTTCTTTTTACCTATAAGATATGATTGTCGTAATAGCTTTAGTATTCGAGGGTTGGTTGCAGCAAGATGCTATGTGCACTTTGCAGAATTCACAGTAAAGTCTATTTTAAGCGTATCAGTTTCTTAATAGATTATGCCATGGCATCTTAGCATAAATTACAGTAATTAATAGGAATATGCTGAAAAAAACACTTTATTGTTTACCTTGTTGCACTCAACTCTCTATATGCTTGTTATGAATAACATTTTCTTGTAAGCACATTGAAATCACCTCAATAAATATACACCCCACTATTTTATATTTTAAGTGCAAATCAATAATTGGTATGATTATTTCAAGCTTTTTAGTTAATATAATAATCTACATAGATCTCTTGAAATCTGCTCCAAGCCTTAATTCAAATTAACAAAAAAGGTCAACATTCTCAGGCAATGAATTAGAGTTTAAAACGGTCCACATTAAAAACTAGCCAATGCCAACTTTACACACTTCAGAAAATAATATTGGAAATAATTAAAACAGTCGTACTGCGTGCATGAATGATTTATTAACCTTTGTAATAATAATAATATAAATAATAATAATAATAACAACAACAATAATAATAATAACAATATAATAATAATAGTGATACTACTACTACTACTAATAATAATAATAATAATATTATATTATATTATATTATCATTTGAATAGTAATAATAACAATAACATTATTATTATTATTAGTAGTAGTAGTAGTAGTAGTAGTAGTAGTAGTAGTAGTAGTAGTAGTAGTAGTAGTAGT
>JAUTBT010057705.1:0-15093 GCA_032361225.1 Lepetodrilus schrolli | reverse complement strand
CATGGTCGATCGCATTTAATTGTTGTCGCATTTATGTCTAAAAGCTTGAGGTCGCATTAAATTAGTGACGCATTAATCTCATGATTTACAGTAGTGTAATGTTGTTTTGAGCATGTTCAGAATTGCTTGGGTTTTATCTTGCCACAATGTCAAATTTATGTTATCATCACTCGTTATCTGCTAGATATTAGCACTGATATTTATTATTCTGGAAAAAGTGGGTATTTATGATAAATTTTCCAGTAATTTTGTTTCATTAAAAAGACTCCATCCTAATTAATACCAAATCAAGAATATTTGTGTATATTTTATCATGTTTATTTTTACCATGTGAAGAACAATCAAAATGATAAAACCTGTTAAAATACAAGGATAATAATGTTATAAATATAAAGTTACATGACTCAATAGTTCCATGACATTATTTACATTATTCATGCAGTTATGAGCAAATATGTTATTAGAAATAGAGATTTATTTCTTTTTGACTCGATCTTTTCACTTTACAACTGTATATATACTAGTATTGGAAAATTCTATTTATACATTTATAACTTTATCTATAATTGTATTAGCATGATTATATATTTGGTCAACAACCATTTTACATTATTCATTTGGTAATAGAATATGTATAATAATAATATTGCATGTCATTCTTCATTAATGGTTTGAATATTTAGAAATACCATAAAACCTCAAATAGAATCCAGGACTTCTATATATTTCATGACACTAAGACCCTGCTTCTATTCAAGGCAGGCTTTTATTCAAGGATTTTGGTATATATGTATACATATAATACATATTTCATTCATTATCACATTCATTATCAGGGGTGTAGCTACTATTTGGCCACAAGGCCTGTGCCTGCATATAATTTTGTCTTTAGAAAGCAAATTCAGGACTGTCGCATTCCCGTGGCTCCCCTCATTCTTGGCAATAAAATGCAGGGCTGAAAGGAATAAACCCTGCCACCAGCATAAAGATGTTAATCATGTTAATAGTTTGGTTACCATTATAATAGTACATGTATTAACTATGTTTTTATGGGAAAATATCTCTTTAAACTCATCATCATGCAATATCAGTATAACTAGTTATCATGGTTATAAACCGATACATGCATTCTTAAAGGTTATTCATTATCATTACTTGAAACTTATAAATAGACCTGCATGTACGTAGCCCAATGTTTAATGATTAATTTAGCACATTTAAATAATAAATACTAATGCGACAGTTCAGAGTTTCGAAAAAACGCACAAAATACGCATGCGCGTGTCAAAGTATTGTATAATGCTAGTAAAATGCTTATCACAACCACCAGAATACTTTATAGTGGTTGTAAGAACACAAATTGGATGGTAAACACATAAATGCATTCTTAGCGTGGCTACAGCAACTCGGACAGTTGTTGTTATATGCATTGACCTCTGACACATGCACATATGTCATCATATGGGATGTGATGTGAGCTTTTTGTCAAAATCTCAGGATCCAAATGTGATTATATACCATATTAAACATTATATTCTCAGCAATTTATGTTTTAATTAATTTCATATAAATACCTAATAAATTGATTTGTGGGTAAATGTTGTGATTATGACTTTCTGGGTCTGTGTATGAGGTTCCTTGCTAACACTACTCTGTGTATGAGGTTCCTTGCTAACACTACTCTGTGCATAGTAAGTGCCACTCTACTTACATGTGTTTGATTACTGACAATAATATCCCATAATGAAACTGCACTTGAAAGTCTTCAGTTTCATCAGTTTCCATTCTGGTCATCAATATCCTTCAGATTCAATTCTGGTCATCAGTATCCTTCAGTTTCCATTCTGGTCATCAGTATCCTTCAGTTTCAATTCTGGTCATCAGTATCCTTCAGTTTCATTTCTGATATTGGTGATGGTAAATGTGGTTACAGGCATCAAAGTTAGAAACATTGCCAAGGAGCCATTTGGCTCCTGAAGAACCAGAAACACTTAAAATAAGTGAAATACTGGTCACTAAATGCAAAATCCGGTCGCCATGGCTCCCAAATTAGTCGCTAAATTTAGCCCTGGCTTATCGTAATCAGAAATTGTTTTTATTTTTGCTTTTTCTTTCTATTCATGATGAAATGATAGGATTATTCCCATACATAGGTGCCTTTTTTGTGTGTATATCTGTTTGCATTAGTAATATTTTCACTCCATAGTTTACTCTTTTTAAGTGCTATAACTCACGAGAATTATCATACTACAGCATTCGAACGGTGATAAACCACTAACTCAGATGCTATACTTACAGTAGGCCTATACAGTCCCCAATCCAATATCATAAGTTTTAATCTTTCACCATTGCATACTTAATTCTGTTGTATTCACACTGTTTGTTCCAATTTAATTTCATCATTCCATTTGTTCAATCATATACTTCACTTTCAATCAAACTTTTTTTGCATGTTTTTATGCTGTGTTTCATCTTCACCCATTTATATTGTATAATTAATTAATTTATCGTCACGTATGGGTGAAAGATTCCCTCTGTGACATAAAACAAAAATTCACTCATTCACTCACTCCCCAATCCAAACAGATCATTGCTTTACCCCTTTTATGAGTGGCAAGCAGGGATCAATTGTGTGTTACACATGATTGAGTAAACCAATGTAACTCAACATTATTGTATGCAGTCTCCAATCCAACCAACCAGTCCTTTCATTGGCTGGTTAATGTGTCAAACAGGGTAATTACAAGTACCATATTTTAACTCTCTCCATGCTGAAGGCAACCAGAGATGCCCTAAAGAGTAGTGCCTGTGCCTAATCCAGCATGGAGAGGGTTAATGGTCTTTTGGTTGAATGAATGACCTACCATTCTCTGGCCAACCCACGGAGGTCATTGGGGACCGTGTTCCATAAATTGATGTTGAAGATCTATTGCAGATGATTTGGCTTTATGAAGCATCATAAAATATTTCAGTCAACACATGTAACAGGATATCATGTGTGTGTGTGGTGTGGTGTGGTGTGTGTGGTGTGGTGTGGTGTGTGTGCGTGCGTGTGTCACACTTTCAGAAAGTCAAATGAACAACCTAAAAGTTACCAAGGAACGAAAGACACGCCGCCAACAAATAAAGAGGCATAACATCATGGGTACTATAGCAGATTCTGCAAAATATACAAGGTCTTATTAAATATATTCGCTGGTAAATTAGTTACATCCAGTTGAGATACTGGTATGTTGATGCCGAAACTAATATGTAAGCAAACAGTATGGTTAATAAACTAATGAATGTCTTTAATGTGGATCAAACCAGGGTCGAAATGAGATGTGACAAATGTATAGATGATAAGAGGACAATGTTAAATGTGTTTACTATTTGTTATTACTCTGGGCACAGGTTTATTACCATTCAGATACAATTCTAGGAATCTGATTGGTTGAGAGCCAAAGTGTACCACACTGTATCAAGGTAGCCTTGTTTGTTTTGAGGTGTAATATTTCTCGTATTATGGGGCCGGCCATTTTGCTCTGATGATCCCACTACAGCTGACAACTTGGGACTTCAGAACCACCATGAAGAACAAGGAGGAATTGTTTACTGGTAGTGCCATTTAAATAAGCAACAGACCAATATTTATTGACTTTAAATTGCTGAAGACAAAAGTCAACAATATAAAATCATTTAGCACAGACAAAGTATATACCACATACACCACAATATTTAAATTGCTAATGCTACAAACCAGAGAATAAATTAGTTCGTATTAACAATGGCATTATATAAAATAAAAAAATGCAGAAACTGATCATACCATGCAGTACAAGTGTCAAATAATCCTTGGAAGAAATGTGTTAAAACTTATTGCACAACTAATGACATTTTACATTTCAGCACAAAAATTTGTACTTAAAATAAACAATGAACATAATATGCACCATAGCATCACAAATGTATCATGAATTGAGCAATAAATTATATGAACAAATATTTCATGAGATCAACATAAATGTGTGAATTGCAATGACATATTCATAAAACAGTTAGGTATCTACATGAATACAGTACATATAAAACGTGAGATATTTCAGAAATGTATGTAATTGAAATAGAGATAGACTATGAAAATATATAAATATCAAATAAACAAAGACTATGAAAATATATAAATATTAAATAAACAAAGAACTATAATAAAAATAAAAAAAATAAATAAAAAAATGAAATACAGAATTGCTACATCTGAATTAATTTTCAACAAACTACTTGTTAGTGAATATTAAGTATGTCATTTATCATAAACATGATTTATAGAAACAACCGATTAAAACATAAAACAGATTTAAAGAATAGATCTATTCAGGCTATTCAACAGCTAGCATATAAAATATGCATTGCATGCTTGCATATGTTTTATTTAACGGAATACCAGCCATTATTTACAATGTGTACTATAGTTAATTTACCACCATGTAAAAGCCATTGTTGCTATATACTGGCAAGTTGCTAATGGTGAGATTGTATGAAGGTTTCATGAGACGCACAACTGCTCTTGATAGTTTGTTGCAATATACCGTACCATGGGTCAAGTATATCTCCAAAATAATAATTTCCCACCATATGCATGACATCGGTGAAATACTGATAAAAACATCAAATAGTTACTATTTATAGTCTTAAAAGTCCATGTACTTTCCCATATTGATACAGTTTTTATTAATGTCTCTCAAATAAATAATATATCGATTTTGTATGGGGATCATATCTGGTCCATGGCCTATATGGTTCAAATCCAGTGAGACGGTAGTTTATTATTACATTATATTACATATTAGTATTATCAAAATATATCGGTAAAAAAGAATGGGGGTGGGGTGGGGTAAATACCCTGCATCCCTCTATGTATCTGCCCCTGAAGCTAAATTTATATGTCCAAAAAGACAATAGGCCTTTAATGAATTTTGTTGAGTATATACTACTTTTCTCTTGAGCCATCCTATACATACATCATGTTAACTCTAGCCATGCAAATTGCCACAGGAAAAAATACACAGCATATAAAAGACACTGTAACAATATTTCAAGGGTGAATATCACAAGTGCAAACCTGTCAATGCATGATGCTACCTTAAGCTGAGGTAGTCACTTGCAAACCAAAATGACTAAAATTCGAATGCAAGAAATATTAATGTGGAGATTGTTATTGCAGCTGAAAAGTTTCTCTGGCACTCTCCCTGTAAGAACTGGCCATTGGTCATTAGAATACAACATGAATATACTATTAAAAACAATGGCATGCTTGAAAGTGTTTTTTTATGTTAACTTATTTTGAGTAATATTCTTTTCTGGATGTTAGCATAGTTCTTTTCCAATATCATTAAAATCAGATCCGAAACTGACATTGAAATATTTGGACAAGGCAAAAGCATGTCCAAATGTTTAAGGAGCAAAACAAGATCTAATTTGGGTTCTCTTTGGTCCTCAATATTGCCCTTTGGAGTATTGGAATGTTTTACTTTACAACATGGTCTAGGGCCAGCTCACTGCCTACTTGTAAGATGTAGAATAAACAGGTTTTAAAGGTATACACTGAAATAAAATAATATTACAAGTAATTTAGATATTTAGTAAGACTTAAAAAATAAAATAAAATGTTGATATATTTTGGTCACTTGTATTTATTGAATTAATATAAAAATAATAATTTAGAATATGCCTGAGAAACATTTATTTTATTTTATTCAGCCTAATGTAATGTGCATATGAGGTGAATGTCACAATAGTTTAAGCAATACAACTTTTGAACAATCCAATGAAAGTAAAACCCACACAATGTTTATGTGCAAGCTGTAGCTTTACATGAGTGTAACACAAGTGATGAAAGTTGTCAGTTATATGTATTACTTCAAATTGTCATGAAAATCGCACTAATTATCATGAAAGTCGCACTAATTGTCATGAAAATTGTTTTGTCCTGTGGATGGTTGAGTGATGAATCCACAGGACAGGATATCAAGACACAAAAAACACTTTCTGTCCGTTTTCTAATTTCAGTGATGAAATTCCAATCATCCATGTTTTCATCAGTGGAACAATATTCATCATCAGAACATGGATTATCAAGAAATTAACCAATAAAAATCAAATGTGACCTCGATTAACCAATAAGAATCAAGCACAAGCTCAATTGATATTCAATGAAAGTGAAAGCAAGACTTGAGAACACGTGATTTGCAAATGGCGCACGTGACTTCATATCTCTGCGATGATATAATTGTTGTCCTCATAGGCCTGCGTCATCATGTGATAAGAGGCACGTTTTTTATGAGTCTTGAAACTGGATTCGATCGGCATGGCGCCATTGTCCATTTTCTCTGCAGGCCTAGCTTCCGCCTCTCCACTGGGCTTCCCATCAATGAAACTCGTGTGCATCATGCACTGGCTCCGCGACGGGCTCATGGAGTCACGTGACACTTGCCTCTGATTGGCCAGCGGCTGTTCCTGCGACGTGGACTTTTTAACACGTTTTGAGCGATAACAGTACACGACCACGATGACTAGGGTTATGATGGCTAGAGCTGGAAGAGCTATACACGCGGACATGATGAGGATTTCTCGAGGACCTGAAACAAAAAATAAAATAAAATAAACCCACGTACACAGGCATGGCAATTTCCCATGAATCCAAGGAAATTTGCTGATTTATTTGTCCAGGGCTCAATTTATTTGCCCTGGACCTGGCTTTAGTGCCAGACCCTGGGCTTGTTTTCTGCTGAAATCACAATTATCTGTTTCCATGCCTGTGTACAATACTGCATCAAGTACCGAACAATATTATATATTCTAGCATTAAAAGCTAAGATGTATCTTGTCTGTATACATTATATGTGAACAATTTCTTACTTATTTGTGATGTGACAGGTACATTTAATTATTTAAAATTCTAAATCCTCTATGTGTACTATGTAGGTGTACCTGAATATTAACTCTCTCCATGCTGGAGGCAATCATAGATGCACTAAAGAATAGTGTCTGTGCCTATTCCAGAAGGGAGAGGGTTAATTCAATGATGTTCTACTTATTTTTAATTAAATTTTATTAAACCATGTAAACAGCATTGCCAGATTTGAACAGGAGACCCCACGATATGTCGCATAGAGCATCCAATAGCTGACAACGGTTACATCCAAATCAAACCCGGCACATACAGTATTACAATTTTAAGATCATTTTGACACCAGGCCCTGAGAAATATTTTTGGGTACAAACTCATAATCAACTCAAGGTTTTGTTCACAAATCCCAATATAAAATTTGAGCTTTATCAAGAAATCATACTCAAAAAGTTTCGTAATCTCAGCGCCTAAAGGCTATTCTCTGATTTTGATATTCTCAAATGTATGTATATAATAAAGATCCATTGGCATTTAACTGTAACAACCCAATATATATCAGAATTGTGACACAATAGATCAATGTTTTCCATAGTACCACAGAAAATATAATTGAATCCAATAATCCATTAGAATCATTTCATAGAATCTTCCTCATTATGATACGTACATTTCTTCTCGTCACTGTCGTCGAATGGCCCACAGTTCGGGATGCCGTCACAGAGGAGAGACTTGTTGATACAGTACTTGGGCATGGCGGGACAGATGGTGGTCACGCAGTATGACCCGCCCGCACACAGGAACTCATCGCAATTACCTGAAAAACACACAATATACTTAATTACCTGAAATACACACAACACACTTAATTACCTGAAATACACACAACATACTTATTTACCTGAAATACACACAACACACTTAATTACCTGAAATACACACAACACACTTAATTACCTGAAATACACACAACATACTTAATTACCTGAAATACACACAACATACTTAATTACCTGAAATACTTAATTACCTGAAATACACACAACATACTTAATTGTGTCGCAGATCATAGCACTAGTCGTAACTACTACTCAGGTACAGTAATTACCCTAATAATTTGAACTTCTAATTGCCGAAAATACAATATTTCCAACCCTATAAATACAAACATGGCCAATTTCTTCAAATCAGATAGGGAGTTATGACTTGTAGCACTTTGATAACGAGTTACAACTCTCGTCGTACGATGATTGTTCCATAGAACACGACTCTGAAGTATACAGAACATAGATAATTACCTATAAGGATAGGGAGGGGAGGTAGATGCATAGTTATAGAATGTTAGACTTTGGAGCCAAAGGTCCTGAGTTTGAAATTCTCCATGGTGGCAGCAACATTTGTGGAAGTTACATTTTTGACGGGATTATGATAGGATGTGCTGTCTGCACTGTTCAGTTATCATTCATGTTTCACAGTTATCATTCATGTTTCACATTTATCATTCATGTTTCATAGTTATCATTCTTGATTCACAGTTATCATTCTTGGATTATCTAATAGTAACAGCTGGTGCATGACTTGTAGATTTACTGCAACACTCGGTGCTACAGGTGTTGTAGGTTTCCTCATGGACAAAGCTGACAAGCCGTATGAGTTACTAGTAAATCATTTTGAAAGTAGCTGCAGTAAACTCCAATTCAAACCAAAACCTAAAGTTTACCAAACAATATCATATGCAAAATTCTTTTTAATGTTTGCCAGTCATTGAAATAGACATAAAATATATATGATACATTTGTTGAAACAGTATTACATTGGATCGAATGTCTGCATATCATATTTAGAATTTTGTGTGTGTGCATGCCTGCTCTGTTGAGTATTTGCTACTTAATGCTTGTACTAGGCTGGATGTACATCAGCTGCTGGTGCCGGATCACTAGAATATCATGCTGCAGTTAGCTAGAACACCACTTAGACATTTGACCGACTCCAGGCCAGCCAGTCCTCATTTTACTCATTTAATGCCGAGCGTCAAGCACTTCTAACGTCTGATTGACCAACTGACCTACAGCTCTGGGATTATGCTCTAACTAGTCTTTCACAGAGGTACACTAGGTACTCTCTAACCACTACGCCATGGAGGTCATGACAAGAACATAGAAAGCATTGCTAATTCTGTAGCTGCATAAAATAATCATCTACTCATTGTTCTGAAAAGAATTTTGGCAATATTGATTCATTTAATTCTTTTTTTAATAACTTTTCCTACAAATAATAACAGTATCTCTGCAGCAGGCTTGTTAAAGATTTGGTATCTCACTCTATTTCTTTTTTACTCTGAAGACAATAAATAATATGCTGTAGGGTTAATCTTTTATAAATACAATAATTACCCTAATAATGCAAACCCTCTAATAGTTCGAACATTAGTTGTCAAAAATAATTTTCTTTGGACCCTAAACATTTTTTTAATTGTAATTGTTTAATTAGTTGAACATAATCATTTTATTTCAAAGCAATTTTTAAAATAATGTATGTATTTTTTTAAATCCTTCATTTATTTACCATTTCATTTACAACAATATTTTTTACTTTAATTTAGTTGTCTCTAAGTATGTGAACACAGATCATGTTAAATTTTCATATTTTTCTAATAAATCAAACAGCTACAAATTTTATTATTTTTTCCTGTTTGAATTATCAGGATAATTATGGTATATTTCTTTCATTGTCACATTTCATCCGAATTCAATTCTAAAATCTTTTGATGTACTGTTCTTACACTATGCTGCTGTTGCAGGGGCAAAAGTGATGACTTCATTATTCTATATCTGATTAAGATTTATCTAAGGGTCACTAGGAACTTGGCTTTTATAAAGTTCCTGTACGTAGATTATTAATCAGATTCCATATGGAATCAAATGCCTTTCATGTCTTTTCCTGCTATGTTCCAGAGTGTAATTTCTATGATGAATCACTGTTAAACCTGATCTAAAAACTCTTTCTGCTAGACTACTTTTATTGGCTTGCCCCATATATAAATAAGTTTGTGGGATTATATTCTAATCTCATAATAATCAGATCCAAAATTGATGCTCAGATATTTGGACATCCACTAATTTAGCAACAGAATGTCAAAATGTTTAAAGGGCTAAACGAGATCTGACTCATGAGATTATGAAATTGTATGATTGCAATTAGATTGATAATGTTTCTTTGATGAATATACATACCTGTCTGCCACAAGTTGTACATGTCTCCAAGTATACTAGATCTACTGTTGTGTAGAATATCTTTTTTTCAGTTTAAAAAAAAGTTAACATTTAGGGCATTTACGGTTGCCTGTAGCATAAAGAAGGTTAATATAGGATGTTCCTTAGCATGAGAAATGCTCTCATAATACATCTTTAGACTTCACGTTTCTGGTTAACCCTCTCCCTGCTGCAAGACACAGGCACTGCTCTTTAGGGCATCTCTGGTTGCCTTCAGTATGGAGAGGGTTAAAGCACTGAGCAAGTAACTTGTAGCTTTCCATTTTCCCATGGTAATTGACATTCCAATGACCTTTTTTTATAGTGTGAGGAGAAACCACTGGCAACTATTATAGGCTTCAAGGACACTTACCGTTTCCAGGTAGTCTGACTGATGACCAGCTGAGTTTGAATCCTCGACTTTGGTGCGGGTTCTCAGACTCCGATATAAACCTAAACAGAGTTATGTGAAACATTGGTAAAATCATTGATGCATATCATTGACAAATATCATTAACAAATATCATTGCTAAAACATAAACCTGCACAGATCCATGGAAAATACATTGGTAAGATACATGATAAAATAATTTATAAAAAAATCTTTAATAAAGAGATTCAGTGATAAAAAAAATACTGATAAATAGAATTGATTTATAAAACACTGATTTAATAACATTAATAAAATTTATCAAAATCATTCATAAATATCATTGATAAAATTTATCAAAATCATTCATAAATATCATTGATAAAATTATTGATAAAATCATTCATAAATATCATTGATAAAAAGTATATATGTCATTAAAATGCCATTTTTTTCACAATAAGATGTAAAAAATAAACATCTTTGACAAGGACTATTGAAAATCCAAATAATGATAACATGCCCAAGCATGGAAGTCTAGGTTCACAAAGTGATGGTAAGATTACAATCATTGGGGTCTGTGTTCTTATTCATCCAATTACCTGATTAAGGAGACAAAATGACAACTGTGCTCTATAGTACTACTACTACTACTACTACTACTACTACTACTACTACTACTACTACTCTACTACTACTACTACTACTAATAATAATAATAATAATATGTGCAAGTCAACTTGCCATTGACTGTTTCACTGCTTACTGCAGGGCTACAGAAAACTATGTTGGAGGGTATGGTTTTAATGTTGGCTTTATAATATTTTATGTATTGGTCAGGTCTTCATTTTAGGAGTCACTTACTTGAAAGTTGTTGCTCATCTTGGACCTACAATTATCATCTACTTCTATAAATGAAACCCTTGATCAAGATGGCAGCCTGATCAGACCGGATACAAATTAGTAGGAAATTAGGAAACAGAATAGCGTATACCTGATGACTATTCTTGATGAAGATGACAGATACTTATTAGTGCCCGGTTCATATGCTGCCAGCTGCCCACATAGATGTTTCACAGGGTCCGTATCTGTCGTGGCAAACCCATTGTAGATCAATAGCTTCTGGTCACTACAATGAGCTGAACAACAAAGAAAAAATTAAAAGAAAAGAAAATATGTTGACATCAATCAAAATATCTGGAAAATTTGTTATATTTCCCATTGGTCCATATCGGTCGTGGCAAACCCATTGTAGATTATCAGCTTCTAGTCGTCATTTATAGAAGCTCTTGTATCTAAAAGGAGACCATTGGGCTCTCATAGTGATCTGATACACATGGTGATCTGGCACTTACAAGAGCGCTATGGTCTCATAGTGGATAAGAGAGCTTTGTGAAATGATTCCCTGGTCACTACAAGATGAGCTGAACAAGAAACACAAAATTAAGGACAAGAAAATATGTTGGCACCAATCTTAAAAATGGGCAACATGGATCAAAATATCTGAGAAAAGAAAAAGAATCCTGGTACATTTTGTTTCATGAAGCTCTAGTATTCACTAACCTTCTCCATGCTGAAGGCAACCGGAGATGCCCTAAAGAATGTACCTGTGTCTAATCCATCAGGGAGAGGGTTAAGAGACCATAGCAGTTTGGTAGCAGCTATCAGGAAGTTTGATAATCTCTTTAAAAAAGATTCGAAACTGATGCTCTGATATTTGGACACTCACTGTTTCATGTTGGGCAAGAGAATGTCAAAAGGTTTAAGAAGCGAACTGAGATCTTATTTTAATTAGATTGCAAGGTAGATAGATGCGACAGCATTATAGGCCTCTTAGTGGAAATGCGAGTTTCATTAAAGGGTGTTCTGTGTACTACAAATTGAACAATGGTTTGAGGACAATGAAACAGTGAGATTTATAACATTGCAACATTCATCCGTGATCTATTGTAAGGAACTATTCATTTGACACTAATGTAACAACACATCTTGATAATTGCATTTCACCATATTACTTCACCTTGAAGTATATGTCCACCTCTATTAAAACACATTCCCTGGAGAATACTCCAATACCGAATACCTCGCATACATCTAATAACCATCAACTTATGAGATCATTCAAGAAAAATAAATTGTCAAAAATCTTACAAAAACATTTCCTTTCAACAAGGATGCAGAAGTGGAACAATGTCCAATGGTTGTCCATGCACTGCTGTCTACAAATAATGACAAAATTGTTTTGTGAATCCATTTCGTTGTCTGAAGTGGATTCTTGAAAGGTCAGATCTAGCTATTAAGACCTCTCAGTCGGCGCTGCCGGACACAGCAATCACTCACTTCGTTGACAGCTCTGAATTTACACCAGTCATGTGCCAGGTAGTTAACCCTCTCCCTGCTGGATTAGGCACAGGAATTGCTCCTTAGGGCATCTCCGGTTGCCTCCAGCATGGTGAGGGTTAGGTACGGGCAGTAACCCCTATTTCACTTATATTTCTCTTTCCATACTACCCTCTCATCTTCTGGGCTATATTATGTTATGGAAATGTTTATCATGTAAATATTTCAAGATCATGTTTTTCCTAAGTTGGCATAACTTGTATCCAATCCATTTCTATTGTGAATAAAATATGTGTAAACTAAAGCTAACAGTTGCTTTCCAATACATTATCTCCCAGTATAGATATCAGCGGGATATCAGGATGCACATGGTCCCGTGCATTGCACAGCTGACTGCTCAGGTTAAAGTGAAGCACGTTTGAGCTCGGCTGGTTCGTCGATGGGTGACCAAGAACCTGATCGTATCTAGGATTTGTTCCTGCCCCACACTGAATCACAGGCTGAAAAACTTGTGGTGTCACCTTAGGCAAGTGGCTTAGTTCGATAATGCCTCTGTTCACCCAGCAGAGAATGGGTACCCAGAAGGATGACATGTGAATGATAACCTTGTAGCGCCTTGAATGGTAGCTTGGGTTGTATACTCCCCAGGGAGTGGAGAAGGAAATTGAGTGTACACAGATCCATTGACCGGGGTAATAATATAGTGCTATGAGTACAATATATATGTGGATGTGGCGCAATATAAATACACATATTATTATTAATAGGGTTGTGTAGATCAAGGATCATCTTTTAAATGTATCCCATCTGTTTGTTGATTGCTTGATTACTGGAAATATATCAGTTCATTGGTCAGATTTTAAATTTTAACCATGGTGCTATGAGGAGGATGAGTAACAATGAACAGTGTAGCTTTTTACAAATGCCACTTTGCGTATGTTTTAAAAAGTTTTTAAGGTTTTTTTTCAATTGGTGTTTAGATCTGCTTTCAAGATTCTTTCACATATCACGGCTTGTCAGTTTTTAGGGCAGGAAGAAAGCTGCAACATCCATAGCACTGAATGTTGCAGTAAACCTGCTAGCACTGGCTGGTACAGACAGAACAAGAATGGTAACTGCATTGCCACTCTACAGACAGCACATCACAAACATTGGCTCAGAAATTCAATGTTCAATGCATGCCAAGCTATTTTGGTTTATTACATTTTTCTTCATTAATATTCATTTTTGGCAATATACAACAATCTCACTTGTCCATCTGAATTACAGATTATCTGTCCTTTGTGAAATTAATGCTGTAAGTCCCTCGCTGGAGTGTCAAGACTTACACTGTCAATTTCACGTGTGAGAGAAAACCTGTAATTCTTCGGAACTCATGAGTTATTGCCTATTACATGCAAGGCTTTGGTTTAACCCAGTAACTTCAAAAGAGTTGACACATGTGGATAGGGATGATTGACAAGCAGGTCATGACCTTGATCCTTCATGCCAAGCAAGAAAATATCAAATGATTGTCTGTCCCAATTAATGTAAAAATAATAATTAAATTGCCCAAGAACAAATTGTTTTTCTTTGAATGTGGTCTCAGAAGTGGAGGGACAACATTCTTCAAAGGTACATGACCTTGTGTATTGTATGTATCATCATTTGATCTGTTTTTTCAATAATTAACAATCTTTCCTGTCCATTGGTTCTAAACATTAATATACATATGATTTTATTGATATTTTCGTATAGTTTGCTGTAACACTACCAGCTATATATACCTTTTCAATGGATGTCAAACTCTGCATGTAATGTATAATAGTGTAGTTGTGGACCATAACTTAAATCACAGATAGTTGACATAAATAGTGGTCTGACGAAGTTTGACATGAGTGAGTGAGTGAATTATTGTTTTACGTCACAGCGGGAATCTCTCACCCATACTGACGACGAATTAATTAATTATGCAATATGAATAGGTTAAAATGAAATGCAGCATGAAAAACATGCCAAAAAAAGTTTGATTAAAAGTGAAGTATATGATTGAACAAATGGAATGATGAAATTGAATTGGCATAAATAGTGTGAACACAATAGAATAAGTATGCAATGGTGAAAGATTAAAACTTATGATACAGAACAATTTCTTTTAAAAACGGTAGGATGAGATGCTCAGGAACCTGAGTGAAGAGATGTCTGAGACTTGGCGAGGAGTAAAACCCGGCACGCTGAGTTGAAAAGTCCACACAGTCAAGCAAGAT
>JAUTBT010057704.1:0-33607 GCA_032361225.1 Lepetodrilus schrolli | reverse complement strand
AGACCAAGGATGATAACTGCATTGCCACTCTACAGACATCGCATCCTATCAATATCGCATCAGAAAGGTAACTTTCATGAACATTGATGCCGTGCCCCCGGGGCGGGATTTGAACCTGGAGCCTTTGGCTCCGAAGTCCTAACTGTTCTACCACTGCGCTACCACCCGCCCTTTCACATGAAAATATGGTAAACACTCAAGCTTTGAAAAGAGTACCCTTATCTGTAAATCTGTAAAAGAGTCACGGGTATCAATATACAGTATATTATATATACATAATTAACTGCCGAAAATTCCGACCCTAAAAACATGAATGACCAATTTTTTTAAACGATAATTTCCCAATTTTCTAATTATTTGAACACAACAATATTTTCAATTTTCTTTTTCAAAATATGACTTTAAAAAAACCCAAAACATTTATTTACCATTTCATTTACAACCATATTTTGTACTTTTTCATTTAATAATACAAAACATAATTATTTTATCCTGTTTGAATTATTAGGGTAATTACGGTAGTAATTTTGAACTCCCGTGACCTCACCTAGGCAACATGTATCCATGTTCTGTGACCTCCTGACACTGACAGCTGTAGACGATGTCCGGCTTGTGTAGCCATGTCTCCAAGCAGACCACTTCCATAGGCTCATCTTCAGAAAGCTGGAAAGTGTCCTCCCCTGAATAAGAAACACACACATACACATCAATGGGTCCAAGCATTTGTAGTGTAAAATTGTGAAGCTGTTTATTTATTTTGATTTATTTTAATTTATTTGGATTTATTTGGATTTTTTAAAAATTTATTTTATTTATTTATTATTTTTTTTTTTAACTGGGGTGTAGAATCGCTTTCAAGATTCTTACGCTAAGTAAACCTGCGAGCGTCTACTGGTACTGACAGACCAAGGATGATAACTGCATTGCCACTCTACTGTCTGGTAACTTTTGCGAACATTGATGCCAGGCTCCCGAGACAGGATTTGAACCTGGAACCTTTGGCTCCAAAGTCCAACGTTCTACCACTGCACTACCATCCGATCCACTTAGTAGTACAATATTGTTAAGCTGATAATAGTGCTATATAAATAGACTAGTATTATTATCATCTCGGATCTCTTACCTTCATCGTCGTCTCCGATCGTGAATACGTTGGCCATATTTCTATACCTCTTTCCCAGTCGGTCTGTATTACTTACATGTCTGGAAATACAGAGAGAAAATGTCAAAATTTCATGTGATGACCGTTTCTGGCAAATATGTTGTCTAATGGGGAACCAGTCTATTTCTTACTGTTGATGACTTGAATGAAGACCTAAATGTTTATTCACAAAATAAAAGACGAATTGGTCGACATCTTTCTCACCTCTCTACAGGAATCTGGTCGTTTTTTATGTAGTTGGTCAATTTCTCCCTCAAATCTACTGACTTGCTTTTCACCACTGTTGACAACTTCCCGAGCAAGTCTTGTGTCAACTGAAACAACAACATTAGGTATCAGCAACAATAACAGACTAATTACATAGCCAATCAATCAATACATCAAACTGATAATCAATAAATTGGACAGTCAATAAATTAAAGTGAATTCATTAGACAGAAAATAAATGCATTAAACTGACAATAATTATACAACTCATACAGTTTTCGTGTTCGTGAAGTCATCGCCATTTTCCATGTCGCTAGCACTGCTTGGGGTCCCAGGAGAACATATGATACATGTACGAGCGTTGTGATTGGCCAGTCCGTAATTCAGATTGTGTTGCAAGACTGAGTGCAGTGCTGAAAACAGGAACATACTGATTTTGTGTATAGATTTAACTGACCGTGACATTCCCTGTACATCCACATTGTATTAAAATTTCCACAGACTACTTGTTTTTATTGAAAACAAATATTGCTAAGACCACAGTCTAATTAAAATAAGATCTCGTTCCCTTCCTTAAACATTTTGACATTCTATTGAACGTTTCCACTGTCCAAATATCCGAGCATGGCCATGTTCTGTTCTTGTTGATTGTTTGTTTGAAATTGAATTAATTTAGACTGCTTTCAAGATAATTTTCACTCTTATTGCTTCTTTTCTGATAATATAATAAAATTTAATCATTATTGTATTTGAGGCCAGAGGCCCATATGAAAACTAAAACATAAAATTATAATATTAAAATTTTTAACACTAAAAGGTCCATATGAAAATTAAAACATAAAATTACCATATAAAAATGTTAATACTAAATGCCAAATGAAAACTAAAACAAAATTACCATACTTAAATTTTAGCACTAAAGACTACAATTGGAAAAATAATATGAAAATAGACTCAATCTTCTTTTAATTATCATTTTAAAATAATACAGGGGCGGGTGGTAGCGCAGTGGTAGAACGTTGGACCGGAGCCAAATGTTCCAGGTTCAAATCCCGCCCCAGGAGCCCGGCATCAATGCTCGCAAAAGATACCTTTCTGACGCGATATTGATAGGATGCGATGTCTGCAGTTATCATCCTTGGTCTTGTCAGTACCAACATTCAGCACTACAGATGTTGCAGGTTTCCCCCTGCCCTAAACTGACAAGTCATGATTTAAGTCAAAGAATCTTGAAAGTGACTCTAAACCCCAAAACAAACAAAAAACAAAAAATAGTAATAATGCATTGCAATGTGAGATTTCATACCTGAGTATCCTCCCCTTGCCATGCTAACATACTGGTGTCCTTTCTGCAGGAAGTTGGCGACGACCATGTTGACAAACTGGTCCTCTTCCTCGCGACCGCTTCCCATGAAGCACAGGTGTTCCCCTGCCGCCACCGATCCTGCACGACAGTCACGTGATATATATATATATATATACACACACACCTATATATACTTGAAAAGGAAATTTAGGGCACACTGATCCATTGACAGGGCTAATAATGTAGCACAATAAGTTCGTGGATTCGGCGCAATATAAATGTGCACGGTTATTTTTTATTTTTTAAATTATTTTTTAAATTATTTTTATTTATTATTTTTATTATTATTTTGCATGATTATTTTAAATAAATAAAAATAAAAAATATTTATTATTTTTATTATTATTTTTATTCATTATTTTTATTGTTATTTTTAAAATTGTTTTTATTATTATTTATTATTAATTTTATTATTTTTATTATTTTTATTTTTATTTTTATTATTATTATTTTAATTTAATTTTTGTATTATTATTTTATTATTAGTTTGAGTTAGTTATTGTTTTACGTCACAGTGGTAATCTTCCACCCATATGCAACAGTTTCATTACGAACACGATACTGCATGAAACTGGGAGCAGTTCCAGAAAAGATATCACAGTGCTACGAAAGTAGTATCTCACAATGGATGCTTTCGTAGTGCTGCACTAAGATTTGACACTTACCTGTGGCTAAGCCAGAACTGCGAGTTGCAAACAAAGCATGGACAGCTGTGTTGAATTCAACTTGGTTCTGTAGCATCTGAATTACAAAATACATAAAAATTTGCCAAAACTGTTGATTACAAAAACTTTAGAATAATTTATATTTCAAAGTATGGCAGAATTTGAAAATATGGGCGATATTTTCTCAATAGATTACAATTTCAAGAGTAGTCTCACCAAGTTGGCGTCGAGATGGAATGCTGTCGGTAAATGTCCACTGTTGTACTGGTCAGCGGGTCGACAGTCCACAATGAAGTATCGGACTGCATCCTCCTGAGAAACATCAAAGTCGATAATAATAATAATAATAATAATATTAATAATAACAATAATTGAGTGAGTGAATTATTGTTTTGTCACAGCAGGAATTTTTCACCCATACATGATAATAACAATAATAATAACACTAATATAATAATAATAATAATAATAATAATAACTATATATAACAATAATTAATAATATTACCACTTAAATAATGTGCTAAATTCACTCTAAAGCATACTCAAATCACTACATTATTATTATGCCAATCAATGAATCACTTTGCATTCCTCTTTTCCATCTCAACTCCCTGGAGAGTATACAATAAGAGTTATTTGCATTAGGTGGCATTAATGCCCCTCTAAATAGTTATGCCTTACCTTTCCCAACTCATATATTTATTACAATAGGTAGTTAAAACACGCAATAATGAGGATGAAATTGTTGAAGTAAAATTGTTATAAGTCCAAACGTCATACCACGTCACACTGCAACAAAACCAACAAAGATGTTGTTAGTGTCACTATGTTGTTAGTGTCACCATGTTGTTAGTGTCATCATGCTGTTAGTGTCACCATGCTGTTAGTGTCACCATGTTGTTAGTGTCACCATGTTGTTAGTGTCGTCATGCTGTTAGTGTCACCATGTTGTTAGTGTCACCATGTTGTTAGTGTCACCATGTTGTTAGTGTCACCATGTTGTTAGTGTCACCATGCTGTTAGTGTCACCATGTTGTTAGTGTCACCATGTTGTTAGTGTCACCATGTTGTTAGTGTCACCACTACAGCAAAACAAACTTCGGAAAGTTTTTTTAGCGTTATCGTCGGGTTCAGTGTGACCACAGCTTTACAGATGTAGCATAAGAGCGACTGGGTCTGGAGGACATGTTAAGGTGTTGTGGCATTGGCTTGTGCTACTTACATCCACTAAATCGTTAGCCTGCAGCAGTTCTGTGACTGACACTGGGAGACACAGGGCCTGGTTAACCTGAACATCCAGACCGTCCTGGGGCGCCACCGTCATCCCAAACAGCAGACTCTGGTAATCCTGGTCGAAAACAATTCATGTTACAGGGGTAGAAATAAGTGGACATTTTAAGATAGCCAGAAGGCCTCTCTGTTTTGGAAACTATGGTGCCCCCCCCCACCCCCCACCCCCCGAAACATTAATTCTACCCCTGAGTTATATTCACTGCCATGGCAACAGACAATAATTGTGATTTCAGCGGAAAACAATCCCAGGGTATGGGGCTGCAGGCCCCAATCCACGACCAGTGCAAATGGGTTTTTTGTGGTTTTTTTTCTAATTGATGTTTAGAGCCGCTTTCAAGATTCTTTCACTAATATCACGGCTTGTCAGTTTAGGGCAGGAGGAAACCCACAACATCCGTAGCACTGATTGTTGCAGTAAACCTGCCAGCATCAGCTGGTACTGACAAGACCAAGGATGATAACTCCATTGCCACTCTACAGACAGCGCATCCTATCAATATCGCGTCAGAAAGGCAACTTTCGCGAACATTGATACTGGGCTCCCCGGGCAGGATTTGAACCTGGAACCTTTGGCTCCGAAGTCCAACGTTCTACCACTGTGCTACCACCCGCCGGTGTCTGTTTAAAATAGCCTGCAGGGGTGTGGCCAGGAGTGAAATATAATGTAGGCCCATGTGGTACTAAGTGGAATCGCAGGAATGCTAGTCCTAGGTTTAGTTTCTTTAAGATAAAATTATCTGCAGGCACATGCCTTGTGGCCAAATAATAATTACCATTTTTTTAAAAAGATGTTAATTTAATTTTTTAAAATTGGGGTTTAGAGTCGCTTTCAAGATTCTTTCACTTATATCACGACTTGTCAGTTTAGGGCAGGAGGAAACCCGCAACATCCGTAGCGCTGAATGGTGCAGTAGACCTGCGAGCACCGGCTGGTACTGACAGACCAAGGATGATAACTGCATTGCCACTCTACAGAGTCTGCATCCTATCAATATTCCGAGATCCAAGCAGGGCCTGACTATAGATCATCAACGTGAGTATTTTACATCTGGTATACTGCAATGAATCATGTAATGTGTTCACATTTTCATTTGCCATTCTCACCTTTCTGAAAGACTGAGGGGTTTTGGTCTCGTAAAACTGAGCAAGTGTACAGAAATCTTCAATATCCTCTGCTTCAAGCCCAGAAGGGAAGCTCATTATTTTTTCTGAAAAACCCCCAAAACCCACAAATATTCAGATATTTTAAAAATGACAAAGCATGATGTCGATGAATAGAAAACTATCAACATAGTTGTATAATAATGTTAGAAAATACTGTAAAATCTCGATGTTCTACAAGCGATATTTTCTTTACGTCTACAATCCATAATACCTGTTAAAGCTTGTTTTGACTCGGCCTCTGAAGACAAGAGGATGTCTCTGCAAATTAAAATGATTAAACCAAATAAGTATTATTAATATACACCATCACCCACAGTGTCTATGGTAATATTATGATGGTCTGTTTATTGTGTGAGAAAACCCAACAACAACTGCCATGGTAATATCCACGGTTGGCAGACTTGCCAAGGGAGATAACTGCATGCTATAGTATATACAGAGCTGCGTTCAGCCGACAATACATATCAATACATATGATATGTAGTACTACGCGAGCCATTCAGCCAGCAATCCATAGTGATATGTATGAATACATTTCAATATGGGTTTGGACCGTGTATTGTTTTGTATGAAAGCCCAAAGCATGAAGTGAATGAACTGGACACATGCCCAAACCGATTTCCTGCTATTTTCCTACTAACCCATTCAGCGAACTACTACATGTAGAGAAAAGTATTGTATTGTAGTGTCGGCTGAATGCAGCCCAGGAATTGCTTCCCAACAGTTGCTGCAGATTTGCTAAGGGAGATAACTGCATGCTATTGTATGCAGGCATTGCTTCCCAATCTTCTGTCCCATATGCAAAACTGTTCTTCACAGCAGAAAACATACTTGGTCTCAGTGTCAAACTTTCAGGTTTGTGCTTCGATCCACTACCAACTGTGCCAACTATCCTACTTTCCTGAAAGTGAACTGTAACCAAGTTATCTACCAGTAAATATCTACCAGTAAATATCTACCAGTAACTGTTGTTTATATTGTTGACAGATGTTAACTAATTTATATAGGCTTCCAAATAACAGAAAATTGTCACTTCTCAGGGGTACTATTCTTCTAAATGTGTTGAAATGTTTACACACTTTCATGGGCGGATTGATGTAAAGTGAAGATTAGTACATGTACCACTGCTTTTAATGGTTTAAATGTTTCATTCCAAAAAAAAGATGGATCGTCCCTGGTCATTGATGCCTTAATAGTGTGGCTGTTGGGCGCCATTGTAAAGGAGGATCGTGATAATCGTGGGATTTGAACCCAAGTTGCTGGCTGGATTGTGAGTCCAATGCTCTACCGAATGAGCCAAAGGGGGTAACAACTCTGGCCGAGACCGGTAGGTGCATCGTATATCACACGGCGACATTAGCATGCTAATATTTGAGTGAACTGCTGCTAAACGTTACTTCAGGATTCTTTCCACCGATATCTGAAATTTAACTGATACCGTAATGGCATGCTTTGTGTTAATGCTTTGTATTAATGGTCCGACACCAAGCAAAACAGTACATAGTGTTACGAATATATTAGGACCAAGTGGAACTGCAAAAATGGTAGATAAAGTAGCGGTATACCGAGGGTCGACTGTATTAGGAACAAGAGGTCATTGTGGGAATAGACATAGGGTTAAGGCAACATTAAAACAGTGGACATGACTGGACGTACCGGGCGTTGACCAAAATGACCAGAGCGAGGAAGAAGATGAGGAACGGGTCAGAATGCTGGAAGTATACGTCCCACATCTTGTGGGTCACCTCGAGGTCACAGGTCGCCCCGAACAGAGAGCGGAACTGAAAAATATGGAATTCATGCTGTTTACTTTAAACAAATGCGGCAAGGTTGCCGATGGCTAGCTAAACGTTGTGGTAATGGCCGACTTTACTATCGAGCATTAGATTCTGGCCATACCCGACATTGAACTAATGTGGCAAGGGTGGCCATTGGCCATGCATTTTTCTGAATATGTTCTGTTGAGCCATTCTAGATAATTATATGTTTAGACTCACGTTTTAACAGTGGATTTGCATGTGAAAAGCGAGTAATAGTAATAATAATAAAAATAATAATATATGCATTTGTAAAGTGGGCCATACACGTATAATGCAAGTAATGGATAAGCCAGGATACTGACATCGTTTCCCACTAAGCCTGAGAAATTTGAACCGAATTGTAACAAGACAGTGTTGACTTTGTACAAGCCATTATTCATAAAATTGATACATAAAATGGGAATTAACTGTTTGCTTGCCTATGAGGTTAACTGATTTCTGACGAATGTTTTACTACTATCACTAATAATTCACTCATTTACATTGCACCAAATTCAGGCTTGAAAGCTGACCAACACAGTGCTGACTAAAACTGACCCAGGTCATGGCGTAGAGATCAGCTGTGATGCGACGGGTGTCAAGGTAGGAAGAAAGGTCTGGGTCGTGGTATTGCAACAAAAGTCGAAATAAATGGAATGCCTTGCTGGTTTTGCCACAGTCTCTGCAAACATGCAAAATAATCATTGTTTTTTAAAGGCAGATTTCAAAAAATATTTTTTTTAAAACACAGGAAATCATAGTTATTAGAGGCACAGATTTTTAAAGGCACAGATTCCAATATTAATTCAGGAGAGAAAAAAGAAAAAAGAAAAAGGAATTCTCGTCATAGGCAAAAAAGAATAATGTTATAATATTGGCATCAATTTACTTTAGAATAAATTATCATACCTGGGCACGTATTTGTTCTCTATTGCATAAAAGCAGTTATATAGCTCTGGCCGTGGCAGTTTAAGGGCCATGAGAGGTTGTATCGTGTCCAGCCACCCGTTGACCTGCGAGTATTTCTCGCCCTTTGACTTGCAGTAGAACGTGAAGATAGACTCCAGGTCTGACACGATTGACACTTTGTCTTCTTCCTCATTGCCGAGCTTGTCTGGGGAAAAAAAGTCAATTTTTGATACATATTGAAATGAGTGTGTCGATTTTGGTAAATAAATTTGTTAAATTCTATATGTACTCTGGGTCACGAGGCCTGAAATTCTTAAATAAACCTTGTCTTGTCTTGTCTCCCATTGATTTTTGCTTAAAGTGTGTTAAGATCATCTTTGGACGAAACACTAATTTTGTAAAATGTTTATATTTTTCTACATAATATTAACGTCACGATTTCATGTGACACGTGTGGTGATCGCCAGGAGGTTGGTAGATATTTCTAGAATTGTATCTGAAAAAACCATTCATACTTGTTGGGGAACGATTGTTGTAACAGAATATCCAATAACCTTATTAGTGACCTTTGACCTCTAGCAAAGATGATATTGCCACTTTAAAGGGTATCACCAGAGGGAAGATAAATTCCACAAGATCTTAAAATTTCATTTTTTTGAATTGTGGTTTAGAGCCGCTTTCAATTATATCACAGAAACCCACATCTGTAGTGCTGAATGTTGAAGTAAACCTGTGAGCACCGGCTGGGACTGACAGACCAAGGATGCTAACTGCATTGCCATGGTACAGACCGCGCATCTTTTCATGATCGCATCAGAAAGGTACCTATTGTTAATGTTGAACATTGAACATTTCTTCAAACGTTCTATGCTTGCACTACTACCTGCCCTCGATAAGATTAATTGTCCATATACTTACCGACTAATGCTGCACAATCTTCACGCAATTGTGCTTGTTCTTCCATGTCATAGAGTCCATCAAATGAAGACAAGGCATCTCCCTTGTCTTGTACACCCAAACAGATCTGAAATTGCAAAATGTGTTGCAGGATATAAAAAAAGGTGATAAAATAAATTAACAAATAGTCAGAAAAAAATAATTGTATTTCAACTATTATAACATCAAAAGAGACCATTCAATCAAAGTATTATTATGTTGATCACTTTTGATATCTTTGATTTAATTTAATTGGGTTTTTTTTTTTAAATAATAAAAAATGCGGAGGCCTAAGAAATTGCTAATTTGTGATAACAAAAATAGTGGGATGCAAAATACTAAATACATGGAAGCACATTCTTATAAGTTATTATTTTCTTCTTTTTCTTTCTTTTAATTTGGGGTTTAAATCTGCTTTCAAGATTCTTTCACTTATATCACAGCTTGTCAGTTTTAGGGCAAGAGGAAACCTGCAACATCCGTGGTGCTGAAATTTGCTGTAAACCTGCGAGCATCGGCTGGTACTGACAGACCAAGGATAATAACTGCATTGAACCTGGATCCTTTGGATCCGAAGTCCGTTCTACTACTGCACTACCACCCACCCTGCATGTTATTATTAATAACCTTAATAATAAGGTTACTTTCTAAATGTCTAACCAAGTGACAAATAACCTCACTCACCTGCCATATCTCACCCCTGAGATGACCTGGGACAGATCTCCCTTTGCAGATGTTACGTAGAGTGCCAAAGTCGCATTCTTCGACCAGAGCTGTCTCCAGTTCTGTCATCCTGAAATGCATCAATACATAAGAGTTGCTCAAATTACTCCCTACTTTGGCTGCGACCACTATAGGAGCATTTTGTAATTATGTACACTGTCACATTCCTCCAATCTAGTATATGGCCACTTGTCCTTGAGCCACTAATCCAGCCACTAATCCTTAATGTTGTCACTGGAGAGCTGGGAATTCTGTCAGACACAGGAGAAGAGCTACAAGGAACATCTCGAGTCCCTGTTCGGGCACCATTTGCTACAGAACATAGGGATTCAAACCCGAGTTGCCTGGATTGTGAATCCAACACTCTACCAACAGCGACTGGCCCTCTGGCCAATACCATTAGGAGCATTTTATATCACAGTCACTCACACTGCAAGTTAGTGCAACGATCTAATCAAACAATCAAGTAGTTGTGCATGTGAATATGTCTCTAATCTTATTGGAGACTAGAATGTGTTCCACAAAACACCACTATACAGCAATCTGTACGTGTTATCAAATCGGAGTGTAATCTAGGCAGAAATAGCATTCAATCACCGCGTCAGTTGACATCATCTGCTACAGAATAAATGGAAGCCCAAAAAACATCGCAGTTTCAAGAGGACTCTTCCGAAAAATGTATTGATTAATGGAGCGAAAATGTTAGGAATGACAGAATGTATGCATTCGTTTTCAAAATATATAAGCTGCGGAATAATTATTACATGAAAATAAAAAATTTACCATATCGTATCGTCCTCAAAACTAGCTTCCGCCATCTTCGTTTGACGTGTATGCCGAAAACAGACAGACTTTTAGCTGTCATTTCATGTCGTAATAATAAATACGTGAAATTTAATGTTTACACTAATTCAGTGAACATTTGCCATTGTTTGTATAGCTACGGGTACTATTAAAGTTCACAGAATAAAAACATAGTTATGTTTATATTGGCGACAACGCCCACAACTTATATGGAAGGTATAAAGGGCCAAATTAATATCAACAGTGGACGGGTCCTGAATGCCAATACAATTTGCCAATCGCATGTTTAATATTGCAAATACCTTGACTGAAATCCACACTCGGAGTTTGAACAGATTTTACTTATCATTGCCGCTATGTTTGTTGCACTTATAGTGAAATTAATTATAATTAGTGCGTTTAATAATAAAAATAGTATATTGCCTTACAAACGAATGACCATATACAGATGGTCTTTGATATATACTATATAATGCTTTGTCCACACATGTTGATGACTGTATTCATGAAGACTTTGTGATATTACTCACAATGTATAAAATACATTAGTATGATCTGCTTTGACAAGCAACGCCCAGTCCGGCACCCTTATGATCTAGCTCGATCATATCCACAATGAAATCGGTGCACTCTCTAACTTATCTGTCTGTGTCTGTGTCAGTTGCAAATTGGCTCAACAAGATTAACCTTCTCTTGACACATTTGTTTTCAATCGGACAATTATATCCGTATAATTTCTTTCATTATTTGAATAGATTTGTTCTATACATACATGCACCATTTATTATCTTTTCAGTGTATTATTATCTGATGTAAACTAAACCCACTTCATTTATACATCTGATAAAATATTATATCTATTATATGAATATCTGGGACATTCGCGGTGGCACCGTGATTATTTATCACATGATTTCACATTTGAAGTACTTCTAAATAGATGCATTTTCGAAATATTAATTTCGCAAACATCACATTGACTAATACAGGGATAGAACTAGGCATTCGACCGACAACCCGATCCATTTCTCCAAATGGTAAAGGTATCCTACGGGCGAGTAGAAATTTCATGTTTTGTTATGTATATCATTATTTGGGCGAATACGTTTTAAAATTAAGTTCCATCCCTGCTATGACGTAGATTATAATTAATTTGTATATGTACTCCCCATAGCGGTAAATGAGCTCACTCACTTAAAACATCATAACAATTAACTTATTCAGATTAACTTTAATTGTTGGAGGCTAATTGGATTAATCTACGGCCAGTATATAAGCCGACCTACTAGAAGCCACCAATAAGCGTGTCGTTGTTCAAAGCGGAAACCTATAAACTAAATTGAGAATCTCGAATCGCAAATCACAATACATATAAAGAATGTTCGTGTCTTCTCTCTTTTGACAGCGAAACTTTATATTAATTTTATAATTTCTGAATGGTATAGGAAGGTATAGATGAATTTCTATACCATCGTTCTCATATTGCACCCAGTTTCACTGCTTAAAGTGATATTTTGGTTAGTAAAAGTTATCCAAACTACTCTTCCTCTCTGAACGATTATAGACCTATATCGCAATATTAATAGTGAAGTAGTCTAAGTTGATATATAAAATAAAACTATATATATATATATCACATATCATATTGTGCATCCGATACTCTTCTTATGCAATGGTATGTTAATATTTCCTGCCGATATCCCCGCTTTCCCGGAAAATATGTGGGTTATTCCTGCCGAGTTCGCGTTTATACTTCCCAAGGTGTACTATAGGCCTACCTATTAAAAATCATGTCGTTTCTGTTGTTCAGTTTGACTTAGGACCCAAAGGCCCCGGATTTACTACAATTCTAGTATTCGATCAGCTGCAATATACGCACAACAAATTATATCTTGAATGTAACAATGACAGGTTGTGACAGGTTGATGCTGTTCTTTTATAAAAATAAATAGAAAATTGTTCACTGCACTATTTTACGGTCGTATTTTAGGATCGTACCAGCCATTCGCATTAAATTAGACTCGCATTAAATTGGAATCGCATTAACGGGTTTGTTTACATATTTCATGGTCAAACGTATTTTTACATGAAGGTATGTACATTTGATGTGTCTACACAAGTATCTTGGGTAACCAGCTATATTTTCCGCGTATCCCACTAGTTTTCAATATTTTCATATTTTAATATATATTTTTTAATATGTAGTTTACGTAGCAGTGGTCGTGAAAGGTTATTTCGACCGTGTTCAATTATTAGAGTTATCTCTTTTAGTCTATTAGACTATAGAAAATTAACATATTATAGTACATTACCAACTGATTATTGAGATTTTACCGGAAATGTAAACCGCAATGGAATTTTACCTATCCTCCAACGGTGAAAAGATATTTGGAGGTACAAAAGCGATTGTATGTATGCTAAGTGCATGTACTTTGCATTTTTAACTCAAATTCGGTCGAAAGCGACAACTTTATCTGTGATTGTATGCCTTTAAATTCAGGATCTACTGTAATCTTCCGTTTGACGTACAATCATGTAATTTTAACCCACTCGACTAACCAACGGGACTGGCATTACTGGAGAACAGTGGAAATTTAGCCCTTACGGATCACCGTAATCCGTTTAACCCCACTCTATGCCGTCCGTCAACTTGATTGCCGTACAGTTTCGACTGGGGTTCACACCAGGAAGGGCAAAATGGCGGTGAGTGGGAAGAGGCACCAGGGAAAGAATTTCGGAAACATGTTTAGCCGTTTGCAGGAAGCACTTGCTCCTCCAAAATTAGTCGTAGTTGATAAAAAGACTATTGAAAAATCATGGAAAATGATGGACAAAGTTGTAAAACTGTGCCAACAGTCGAGAATGAATCTGAGAAACAGCCCCCCATTTATTTTGGACATTTTGCCCGACACATACCAACATTTGCGGCTTATCTGTTCCAAACACGACGACAAACTGCAAAGCCTCAACGAGTGTGAATATTTCAGAATATTCATTGAAAACTTGATGAGCAAGTGCAAGAATACGATCAAGTTATTTCGTGAAGGAAGAGACAAAATCTTTGATGAGAACTCTCACTTCCGGAGAAATTTGACAAAATTGTCACTAGTATTTTCTCACATGCTAGCTGAACTGAAGGCTGTGTATCCACCCCCTTCTGCCACTTTTGCCGGCGATACCTTTAGGATTACAAAGAGCGATGCTTCGGACTGGTGGAAGCGGTCATTTGGCGACAAGTGAGTATATTGACGAACCAGCATAGGTGGAGATCAAAGCCCCCCTCTATTTGACCAATTTGCTCGAGTCAGGATAAGAATAGGATTGAGGTTCGTACAGACATTTAGATGTTCACCTAGCAACTACATAATCATTGTTTTTGCAATGAAAACTTTTATTTATGGAAATATCAGCTGTCCACTCGCTGGTCCATAACTTCTAATTGTTAACGTCTTAATTATTAAAGCTAAAAGAACTAGTCAAGTAGGTAACTAGAGGTACTTGACTAGTCGTGCTGTTTAAAAATGTCTGTATACTGTTGATCAGCTGTTACAGTTTAAATGTCAAAATTCAACACATGGTATTCTGTCATATTGAAGCAGTGACACAGCATACATGGTTAGTGCACAGGAATTTCCTCAATGATGTACTTTTACATGTACTTTGTTTTACACGACATATCTACGACAACATTAGAAAACTATCAGCATCCTTAGTCAAAATGCTCACGAAGACACAATGTCGTGTAAAACTGAAATTTGGGAGGGGGTAGCTTAATTGTAATCGACGAAGGTGACTAGTCTACTGCTACTCGACTATATTAAATGACTAGTCAACTAGGAAAATTGTTTTAGCCCTATTAATTATGGTAGTTAACACAGTTAATACAGTGTATATAGATTATTCAGTGTACACACAGTATTTATCATTCAGTGCGAAAGAATAATAAATTACATCAGATAATTACTGTGTGAAATTTAACGTCTATATTTGGAATTGTTTCGAGATTGTGAAGTGGTTTTTGTGCAGCTAATGCGTCACTTTGTTTACCAATAGTTGCCCGGAAATGGTCTGTAAATTATATGTGTACCATTTCCTGTATTTGGTGTCATAGAGAGTGAAAATTGATGCTAGCCCTGTGTATTTGGGGCAGTAGTCCCAAGGTAAATTATAATAATATGAGTACTTTACAATATTTCCTGAACATGCTATTTAGACTTTTGAAAGTTTACCCTTTTAGAGCTCTCTGGATAAAAATAAGAATAATGAATAATAAGAATAATAATAATAGTAATAATAATTAAAATAAAGTGCATTTTCAAAGCAAGTTACACTATTATGTACTACTAGAATCATACTATTAAGTTAGTAACTCAAATATGGAAATGAAATTTAAGTGCAAAAAAAAAGTCATATTTAAGCCATCAATATTGCTACTGCTAGCACAACAGGTAGTCCAATTTCTTTAGTTGTGTTTGAATCCTTCTGGTAAACCTTTCCGTGCTGGATGAATCCCATACTGCTCCAATAGGGCACCTTGAGTTTAATGCGGGAGATTGAGGGTTAAAGCATCACTGATTTGACTGCCACTCACTTGGTGACAATCTGTAACCATGGTAACCTTCATATTTCATTCCACATGGATTGAAACCAACCACTTAAAAAGTTTTAAAAAAATGTTAGTGCATGACATATGGACAAGGGCTGGGTATATAGCCATTTACATGATATGCATGGTTTATTTTCTATCAACCATGTGGCATGTACAAATTAATTATCTGTGACTCAGTTGACTGAACCATTTGAAAGACTGTGCTTGTAAGTCACTGAACTACAACAATTATTTTGAGCATCAATGTATGACATGTTCAGCTCAATGAAGATATTATTATGGAAGAACTCAATCACATCTATATATCTTCAGTTATCTTGGATTTATTATCATGATTTATGAAGATAAAGATTATTTTAAGATAAAGATAATCAATTATCACCAGTGTTATCAATGGTTATCAGTTAGTCATTGATGGTTTCAACCTCTTTTAGTTACAATGTTAACTTAAACTAGATTATCTTAAGATATATTATAACGAAATTATAACTTGTATTTATTCATTAATATTGCTCTATGATTTATCCAAGTTTTACAGTAATAATTTCTACTGAGCAACCTATCGGACCATATCTTTTGAAAAAGGGTAGTGGGCTTATACCCAAATATGGGCTTATATCCCACGATATACGGTAATTAAAGTAAAATAAATGTTATCAAACTGTCAATTTGTGAGAGGTATGATAATGTTTGGAACGTTGTTGATAATGATGTGCGATGTTATTACCAAACTAGACTATCCATAGTCTCAGAGGGTGAAAGTAAATAGTTTAAATATAAATTATATTGATTGGTATTGTATTTATGTGAAAGGAGCCGCTGAAATGCTTTATCCTCCAGTAAATCTAGACTTGCTTATCTGCTCTAGGGTGATATTTTGAATAGGAGTATTTGGGTGAGAACAAGGTGTAACACTGACTATTACTAAACACAGGTGCCATGTGATGTGCTTTACATAATTTGTGTATGTGTATATTTACAAGTAATATTTACCCAAATGTTTAATTTACAATTGCAACTAATTCAAATCACATGAGCAACCAGCAGGAGTATGACACCTTTCTTTGTTGTTTGAAATAGAATTTCTTTCATTTCGAAACTCCCTATATCCTTTCTAGTTAGAAGTTAATTTTAGGATGTCTATTTTGTGTTGACATCATTGACTGGGGATGTCATGACGGCTAGTACCTGTATGCCATCATATTTGATTTTTCATCTGCATGTCATTTTATTCCTTGTCATGCTTGTTGAACACAACCTATGGTAGCCTAGCAGGGCCACCAAAGAAATTGCATTACCGTATCACAAGCTGTTATATTTTTTCAATTCTGTATATGTCAAGAGCCTGTACAAAAGAATATAATTAATATTGGCGAATAACTGAGAGTCGTGTGTTCAGGACGTAAAGGTTTTCTGAACAAACCTAATAACCATGTTTCAATCTGCTGTACCCTGCAGACATGAATGATCTTAGAATCTATTATCAGCCCTACAGACAGAATATATTGTCTATATTATAGACATAATCTGTTGTCCACCCTACACATATCATAATCTTTATTCAGAGAGAATATGTTGTCAGCCCTACAGACAGAATATGCTACAGACAAAATATACTGTCCACACTATAGAAAATATGTTTTCCACCCTACAGACATAATAATCTTTATTCAGAGAGAATACGTTGTCAGCTCTACAGACAACATATCCTACAAACAGAATATACTACAGACAAAATATGCTACAGAGAGAATATGCTACAGACAAAATATGTTGTCCACACTATAGATGATATGTTGTCCACCCTACAGACATAATAATCTTTATTCAGAGAAAATATGTTGTCAGCCCTACAGACAGAATATGCTATAGACAAAATATGCTGTTCACACTATAGAAAATATGTTGTCCACCCTACAGACATAATAATCTTTATTCGGAGAGAATATGTTGTCAGCCCTACAGACAGAATATGCTACAGACAGAATATACTACACACAATATATGCTGTCCACACTATTATAGAACATCTGGTGTTCACCCTACAGACATAATCTGTTGTCCACCCTATAGAGAGAATATTTGTTGTCCATGCTACAGATGCTGAGGCAGAATCTGTTGTCCATGCTATGCTGAAGCTGTTATCCACTCTATAGACATAATCTGTTATCCATGCTACAACAAGAATATGTTGTCCCTCTTACAGATAGAACCTGTTGTCAGCCTTGCAGACAGAACCTGTTGTCTATCCTGGAGACGTACTGAGACAGACAGAATGCAGTTCTATACCCTGTGAAGATTTACCAATTTTAGCATGTTGAAAGAATTTTTTTTAAATAAGTAAAGAGTATGCAAGTCTACTTTCTAACTTGCGGTGGCAATCTTGGCAAAGTATTTTTGGTGTTGAAAACTACAGAAACAATACAACACTGAAAAGCCACTGATTATGCAGTGGCTATAACATTAATCTCGTAGTCTTAAAAACGGGCCGTCCTTAGACGTGATGTGTTACATCTATCTATTTATCACCTGGAGGAAAAATTACTCAGAACTAGTCTGCCAAAAGTGGATGGTAAATAGGCCAGCTCCTAGACTGTTCACCATAGGTGCAGACCCTAGCTTTGTAGTCTCCAAAGGTGTGTGTGAAAAATTCTCACTGTCACGTAAAATAATAACTCGCACAGACTCTTAACGATTTGTTTCATGGCAAGGATCTTCTTGATTTTATTTTTAATGTATATTTATTATGTCTGTTTATATGACCGAGCTATATTCAATATTGGACCAAATCTAGCATCCATTTTTCTGGAACAATTAACTTATTATTATCAATTGGCACTATTCATGGGTTATTAAATAACATCAGCATATTGATATTGTTTAGAATATTGTTTATGGTATATCAATATGCTGGTGTTATTTACTAGTATGGTTATGGCTATGGCTAACAAACTAATTTCATATTCCTTTTATCAGATCTATAAACACCTGGCAAACATGGAAAAAGGACTGTAAAATTTACAACAACACCTATATCATGGTGACCACATTGTTTTTGACAAATATGAGTGATAGCTGGTTGTGTTTGCAACTAGAGATGCTGTGTTGTTTCAGCTACTCTCCACCACACAGGTCCAATGAAGCCTTGTTTCTGATATTTGCTCCAATGACCTCATAGTGGTAACCTTTATCTTTACACTAAGTGATGAAATCAATCAATCAGCAACAGGAGCTGTCAGAGCTAGGTTTTATGTTTTTGGAAGTAAGTTATAAATATTCTAGGGCAGGTGGTAGTGCAATGCTAGAACATTTTGACTTCAGAGCCAAAGGCACTGGATTCAATTCCTGTCCCTGGAGCCAGTCAGCAATGTTCTGGAAAGTTATAATTCCTACATCATGATAGGATGCTCTTTTGGTAATGTGGCAATACAGTTACCGTACTTACCCTAATAATTCGAACACATAAATTCATCGCTGAAAATATTTTTTTCGGACCCTAAAAATATGAACGTGACAATTTTTTTCAAATTGTAATTTTCGAATTAATCGAACAATCATTTTTTAATATTCAAGCAGTATATATGCATGCAAGCCATGATATGAGTAAAAACAACCTTGAAAGTGGCTTTAAACCCCAAATCAACCAAACCAACCAACTGTACCAGCTGGTGCTCACAGGTTTACTGCAACATTCAGTGCTACAGATGGTGTGGGCTTTCTTCCTGCCCTAAACTGACAAGCCGTGATATAAGTGAAAGAATCTTGAAAAGTGGCTCTATCGCCCCAATTAAAAATTTTAAAGAAATTTGAATAAATAAATAAATATTTTAAGTTGTAAGACTATGATTGTTGTAAGAATGTGAAATGTAAATCGAAAAAGAAAGTTGTCAGAATTTTCTTTACAAATCAAAGAAATAATTGAAATTTTCAGACATTGTCGATGGCCTAATTTCAGAGATGAGGAATGATGTTATGAATTCAAAGATGGTCTGATTTGGTATAAGGATACACAGGACAACCAGTGGCCTCCAGTGGCCTCCAGGCTAAGGTTGTCTGTGTTAGGCATGTCATGTCATGTTCATAATGTCAGTCATAATGTCAGTCATAATGCCAGTCACAATGTCAGTCACAATGTCAGTCACAATGTCTGGTGTGTCATGTCTGGATCATTCCATCATGATGTCAGCGGTACTTGTCCGGGTTTGGGGCACTTGTCCGAGTTGTCCCTCTGTCCTGTCGGACATTTCACATGTCAAGTGTCGAGCCCTGGATATGTTATTACAATGTCCATTGCAATGGCAATCATGTGACAAGTCTGGATCATTTTCATCATGTCTACCACAATGTTTGTCATGTATGTCACAATGTCATGTCACAATGTCATGTCACAATGTCATGTCACAATGTCATGTCACATTGTCATGTCACAATGTTATGACACAATGTCATGTAATGTAATGTCATAATGTCATGCCACAATGTCATGTCATAATGTCATGTCATGTCATGCCACAATGCCATGTCATGTCACAATGCCATGTCACAATGTCATGCCATGTCATGTAATGTAATGTCATAATGTCATGCCACAATGCCATGTCATGTCAATGTCATGTCACAATGTCATGTCACAATGTCATGGCATAATGGCATGTCACAATGTCATGCCACAATGCCATGGCATAATGCCATTTCACAATGTCATGTCATGCCACAATGTCATGTCTTAATGTCATGTCATAATGTCATTTCATAATATCATGTCAAAATGTCATGTCATAATGTCATGTCATGTCATAATGTCTGTCAGTGCCACACCACCAGAACAAGGAGATCTCCAGGAACTGCCATCCACCTATCTAGCGACGTCAACAAGTAGCATGCCCAAATTCCGCCTCATTTATAAACTATACATAATTATTAATATTAATAATGGACAGGCGACAACCACTATGTTACCTCAACTCCCTCCCTAACTGCTCATTGGGCATGTCTGGTTGCCTCCAGCATGGAGAGGGTTAACATTGTGCCACAATATCAGGGTTAGAAGTTCCCACTCGCCCTGCGGCCCGAGCCTTTTCTCCTAATGTTAATGGTATCCTACGGGTTAGGAGAACATTCATGTTTTGTTATTTATATCATTATTCGGGTGAGTACGTTTTAAAGTTAAATTCCATCCCAGCGAGATCTGTGTTGTACTAGTCACAACAGTTAGGGATGCATCTGTGTTAGGACAGGAAGTAGGTTTTCACAGCAGTTACAGCATAGGTCAGGTGGTAACCCTTAGGCAGGATATGTGACTGTGCATGTTGGTAAAGTAGGCCATGAGAAAAGCATTCAGATCAAGCATTCAGATCGACCCAACGACCTCCTCAGATGTACACTCGGACCTAAGTGGAAGGTCAACATTACTGTGGAAATGTGCAAGAGGTGTTTATGAAACAGGAGAAGGCAAATCTGTGGTGTTATTACACAACTTTTAAGGATGGAATGTCTATAAACACTTTCACTAGTTTCAGTGTCATTTAGAGAGAATACTAAACAAGCTTCCATGTGATACCAAAACTATTCATGAGTTTCGTAAAAATGGTGCCTAACTAGCGAAAACTATTCACGAGTTTCATAAAAATGGTATCGCACGGAAACGAGTTTGGTATATATTTATTACACTACCAACCCTGACATGAAGTAACTTGGTTGCAGTTTGTTTTCCATCACTTTAGACTATATATAGCACGCCCATGAATACATACATATACAAGTACAAAGGCTTGACACACTTTTCACGCACAAATAAATATTCCCTTGGATTAAAAATAAATACAACTTTAAATCATCAAGGAATGATTGTTTTTTATATTCTCAACATAATTGCTATGCAATTAAAGCAATAATTCTTCAAGCATTAAGATCCTTAATTAAACAGTGCTTGAAGGACATGCAGTGGCATGTTTAAAATGCATGTATTATTTGGAAGTGCATTAATACACTATTATGTTGATTTTCCTAATTATGAATTATTTATGAAATGTTTGGCGATATTTCATGACTATGATAGTATCATGTTTATTGATACAGACTTAGCTTAGTAAGTTAGTATGTATCTGTGCCTGTCTAGTGTATGTTCTGGGCTGCTCAGTTCTGTGAATGGCCGTATATTAGCACACGTATAATATTAGCACACGTATATTAGCACACGTATATTAGCACACGGTGGGTGCTTACAGTGGGGGCCTAGACATCGGTGATTAGCTGTGAGCTATGAATGGAGTCTCAGTCAGTGGCACTGTGCCATTCTATCAGGCTGGATGTAGGTCAAAGACCCAGCACAGACCTACAGGCAACAGAGCGTTGGTAATTAGCATGACATTTTGATGAGTATTTCCAAAACTCTAGGACACCAACACCAGCTAATTGGGGGTGGGGGGGTGTGGGGGGGGGGGGTCTATTGTATAAATCATTAAGTGATGAATCCATGCAGTGTGTTGTGAGTGGGGGTGGGGTAGGGGGTGGGGTTGGAGGTGGGGTCAGGTAGGGGTGGAGTTGGATCTGGAAATCCGTTTCACAAAGCTCTAGTATCTACTACAAGGCTATAAGCACTCTTGTAGCGATCTCGTGTACAAGGCGATTGGGCATTTACGAGAGTGCACTCTTAGTGGATATGAGAGCTTCGAGAACCGATACTCTGGCCCAGAGGTTCTGAAGCTTTTTTAAATATTATGATTTCATACTCGACCTAGGTTTATACATGCAAATCCCAATGCAAAATTTGAGTTGAGCGTGAAATCATACTCGGACAGATTTTGTAATTCTCGGTACCTGGAAATCAACACTTTGTTGAATCAACATTTTTGTTTGTTTTGGCAATAGCTGGATTAATCTTGTGCAATAGTCTCCCAGGAAACAAATAGAAATGTCAAATATACAACTTGTATTAATTAAATACCTGCCAGCTTTTTACTTTAAACTCAAGACAAAATGATCTTTAATGTTGCATTTAAAGTATGAATTCAATCAACAGGTATCATTCATCAACATTATTCATCATTCAAACATTGGTGTAAAAACTGAATGAGGTTGCTTTAAAGGCAGAATTACATTTTGCCTAAACTGTATTTAATTTGGGGCGAATGGTAGCAAAATAGTAAAAAGTATTTTATTTGATACATGTATCATAAGGGTATCACACCCAACCACATTATGATTATGATACATGCATGCAATATCTACAGTAATCTGGCCCCGATTTCTTAAAACAAACTTGAATTTGAGATTTTGCTCGGCTGAGATTTCTCCCATTAACTCAATGCTGTAACGAGTAAAATCTTAAACCCAGCTAAGATTTTGCTCAAGTTAAAGCACCGAGTCAATGGGAGAAATCTCAGCTGAGCAAATTCTCAAACTCAAGTTTGTTTCGCAAGGGCGTGGTAATTGTGTAATAGTAATGAAATTTTAAATATACTGTCATTCTCCAACTCTCATGTTAACAACAGATACCAACACAATGTTTGCTAGGGTCGAACCCAAACATGTTTGACTGTTAGACTCCATGTATAATCAAGTTGTATGCCAAAAGGACCTCCCAAACTCCTGCTCTTTCATTTTACCAGCTCAATGTTTTCACAACATCACCAGAGTAATTGAATGAGAGGAGCAATTTGATAACATCCGGTATGTGTGTGTGTTTTTTTTACAAACTGCGGCACAAGATAAAACAACAGGATAAGGATTGGCAGTGTGTGTGTGTGTGTGTGTGTGTGTGTGTGTGTAGTGTGTAGTGTGTTGTGTGTGTGTTGTGTGTGTGTGCGTGCGTGCGCTCGCGCGCGTGCTTGCTTCTTTTTGTCTGTCTATATCTGTTTTTGTCTGTCTGTATCTGTATCTGTCTGACTGATTGTCAGTCTGTGTCTGACTGTCTCTGTGTATGCTGTCTATCTGTCTGACTGGGCTGTCTGTCTCTGTGTATGCTGTCTATCTGTCTGACTGGGCTGTCTGTCTCTGTGTATGCTGTCTGTCTGTCTGACTGGGCTGTCTGTCTCTGTGTATGGGGTTGTTTTTTCTCTTCATCTCCTGGTATTGGCAATTGCACTGGGATAAGTCTTGTCAGCCAGTCTGTATATCTGTGTTTCGGTTCTGTTTACTAGATTAGGTGCCACACATCACAACACTCCAGAGTGTGGCTCCCATCCCTGGCACAAATAGCTGTAGCTGTGGTTGAGGGCCTGCAGATGGGAGTCTGTGAATGAACACAGATTTAATTCTCAGTACCATATCCGTCAAATATCTCTGCAGTGACGCGAAATATTGAATCAACCAATGTTATTTGGCCATGAAACTAATTATTATTGGACTTATTTTTTTAGTTTAACCTTCTCAGCTGGAAGGAACCCTTCCTCGATCTTGATGCCCAATAAAGCAGCAGTTTTGATTAATCTGGCAGAATGCAGATTTAAACATTAGTTAAGCCATAAACATGATCAGATGATAGCGACACAATAAAAGGAAGTGGAAGTACACTTGCATTATCATGGGGATAGTAAATTAGTGATTAATAACTTGTAAGCAAGGTATTGATAATATTTGACAGCATTGTCATACCATTGTATCTCAAGTTTATAACTAGTTGTCCTTTGCTACACAGCTAGTAGGGAAGTTATGTGGGGTGGCCATCGTGTTTTCCATTAAAAAAAATACTGAACCAATCAGGTGTCTGCCATCACTGAGTTGAATAATAAGCAACAGAATTGTTGCCAAAATACTTTCAAGATGATAGACAAGAATGCATTGACTGTCAGATGGACAATGAAAGCGGCTCTAAACCCCAATGTATAATATAGAAAATAAGATCAAAGAAACTAATGTTTTGTTTTCAATTGTGACTTCTGCTTTTGATCTGTTGTATGTCATGTTTATTGGCACTAATAATATACACTATTAATATACACTATTAATATACACTATTAATATACACTATTAATAGTACTATCATCTAGGCAGATCCTAACAGTACAAGCTGGATTGAGAACAGACTTCATTTCTTTAAAAGTACCCATGACCAATTTTCCTGTCTTGATCAATGGCCACTGGCATGCATGTGTGAAATTAACATAAATATGACATCTTAAAAAAATTAATCTATTAAAATATTTGTCATTAGTTAACATGGTTATTTTGGGCTCTCATTCCAATCCAAACATTACACATATTTAGATATGTTAGATGACATTCTGCATGAGAGCTGGTCCATATCAATTAGCTGTCGTACATATTTTTGATTCAATATGAGAAGACTGATTATCCCTGTCAATGATCAATCAAAATGAAATACTGAGTCTACAAGTGTACATTGCAATTGATAAAAAAAAGAAAAGTTTTGAAACTTGCTAGATGACAAGTAGACTATCCATAGTCTCAGAGGGTGAAAGTTAATAGTTCAAATATACATTATATTGATTGGTATTATATTTATATGAATTCATGAAAGGAGCTGCTGAAATTCTCCAGTAAATCTAGACTTGCTTATCTGCTCTCTGGTGAGATTTTGAATAGGAGCATTTGGGTGAGACCAAGGTGTGACACAGACTAGATGACAAGAAAATGTACTATATATTGACTCGTCTAATATTTATGAGCAGATGAGACGGGCATAAATGTTTCCAATTTTTTGGTCATATGGCCTATGGGTGACATTCCTACAATATCACCCACGTTAATCCAGTCTTAACCCAGTCTTAATCCATTTTAATCCATAGTCTTCAAACTACAATAATTGCAATACAACTAGAGATTATCCATAGATGCATTTTAACAATCATCTAGCAACATATTTTACGCTGATTTACTATTTGAAAACTGCAAAAATACATGAGCAAATATTCTATGAGATAATAGGTTAATATTAAATCATTTATCAAAATTAATACAATAATTTAAAAAAATATTGTTTATAAAAAAACATTTAACTAATTTTGCCAGTGTTTATTTATTAAAACTAAACTGATATTACTTCTTTGTATTCCCAGATATTTCTGGCTATGCATTTTTGTACCAGCTGCTATTGTTATGATATCTATAGCTATTTTCTTGGTCACTGTCACATAGTGTTTTATCATGTCGACTGCTATCTTGTTACAGTAGCACAATGAACAAGGATTAAAGGAATACTTCAGAGACCCCTTGAGCTCTGATTATCATTGTCTCGTAACCCGACCTTGATAACAGTCGCACTACTGAATAGGCAGGATTCTTAAATTACAGAATATATTATTTTTCCTGGTAATATATATAGTACATATCAGTACTTATCCTTTGCCAGAAAATAATATGAGTAATCGTGAATGAGGACATGTTTTATTTATATCCTACTGGAAATAATTTAAGAATCACTCATATTGAATTCCTGTGAATATTGAATGAAGAACTGGTTATGACTATCTTTTTAACATTCTTTTGAAAATGTATTATTTTCGGCAATTGACCTCACCCTCTTGAAATGTCCGTCAAGCTTGTCCATGACGGTTTCAAGTAAGCAACACACAATAGCGTTGAGCCATAACAGTCGTGGGTATGATTTCCGCCCACACACCCCTCCCCTTTCTTCCATTCTATTCACGTGTGTCATTTTATAACATGCAATGATATCCGCGACACTAGAATAATGAAATTTGTAAGGATACTGATTTAACGAAATGGCGAAAACTACACGTACAACTCGAACTCACGTGTCTGTCGATAGAAATCTAATATGGAAGCCGGATGTCACATGATATGACAAACAGAACTGTCCGAGGATGGCTGATTGATGTTGTGATGTCATATAGTGCTACCGTTATTTTTACTAGGTTTTATTTAAACCTTGGGTCCCCACTATACTGTACTATCTTAGCCTAGGGTTAGGGTTATTCTAGGGTTAACGTTAGCGATGTAATTAAAAATATTTTGGACACATTTTATAACAACAAAGATGATCGCGAACATCGAATCACTTGTCTATTGAAGCGGTGGTAAAATATAACTTAAGAACTCGTGGACTGAAGCGTCCATAATAGTACCAGAATCATTCCGTAATAGCATAAAACTCCTTACAGGGTTCCCATGGCACGTGGAGCGACAAGACTTCGAACATTTGCGTTAGGCTTTCATGTGTTCCCGGTAGCGTAGTCGGCTAGGTGCTCGGACAATGTAACTTGTTGCCCATGTGCAGGTTGGTGCATGTTCGCTTCCCGGTTGGAACAAAAATAATAATTCGTTTCTAGAAACGATGAAATTTGAGGACAGAATGTTTTCCCATTGTTAAATATGGGAGAGGAAAAGATGAAAAAAAAGAGGGGTGCGGGCGGGAAATCTTTCCCATTCATGTCACCATGTTCCATGCATATAGATTCACAATTGCATTTATTCCTGAATATGAAGTTGTCACCTGCGTTATATGCTTGCCTTGATATGCTATTGTTTGATGGACATTTACCATGTGGCAACTCAATTTATGCCCAACTTTAAGCATTGCTGTATTTTGATTGGCTGAAGGGGACTTTTACTACCTTGGAGTGACATCTCACAATAGGCTAGGGCGGGTTGTAGCGCAGTGGTAGAACAGTTGGACTTCGGAGCCAAATGTTCCAGGTTCAAGTTCCAGGTTCAAATCCTGCACCGGGGGCCCGGCATCAATGTTCGCGAAAGTTACCTTTCTGACGCTATATTGATAGGATGCGATGTCTGTAGAGTGGCAATGCAGTTATCATCCTTGGTCTTGTCAGTACCAGCCGGTGCTCGCAGGTTTACTGCAACATTCAGCGATACGGATGTTGCGGAATCTTGAAAGCGACTTAAAACCCCAATCAAAAATATAAAATTAACATTAAAAATCACAATAGGCTAATTAATTTTGATGTTTGAACTCTTACAGGGTTCATTATGTTTGCATTTTGTTCAGCTTGGACAGATTTGAAGGGTATTTATTACAGTTTGTTTTCGTTCTTTTCCTCAGAATCATCGTATCGTGGAAGGACTTCCGCAGTACTCTAAACGAAACTCACCCTATTAGCACATCCTTGGAGGCTATGGCACTCAAATCTACCATAGATCTCACGTGCAATGACTACATCTCTGTCTTCGAGTTCGACGTCTTCACTAGGTTTGCAGATAACTCTAACTGTACTTTCCTATCTCGGCACATTCCACGGCCAATTTTGGTGACTGACAGCTAGAAAAGAAATTAGTTACGAATTGTCACCTTGAAATAATTGATGTGAAGCATTAAATTTAAATTACAATGTTGAATTTTCCATTGGATTCATCTTACTCCCGTAGGTTATTTCAACCATGGAACAATTTACTACGCAACTGGAACGTTCTAGCGGTCACCCACCCTGGCTACGTGGCCTTCCTTACGTATGATGAGGTCAAGGCCAGGCTGAGGAACTACATCAACAAGCCAGGAAGGTAGGTCAAGGTCATCAGGTTCAAGGGTCAAGGTGACTTATGTCATCAATATTTCCACTAAAAGTTAGTAATGATTTGTCAGTACCAGCCTGTGCTCGCAGGTTTACTGCAACATTCAGTGCTATGAATGTTGCAGGTTTCCTCCTGCCTTAAACTGATAAGCAGTGATATAAGTGAAAAAATCTTGAAAGCAGATCTAGACTCCAATTAAAAAAAATATATAATAATAATAAACCATTATCTTATTATATCATAGAGATGTATACAGTGATCTCTCACGTTTCTGACTGCCCGGTAAATGAGATGTTTGGAAAAAAAATTATGCTACACTTCACCATGGAAGTGTTCCTTGGAAAAAAATTTATGCTACACTTCACCATGGAAGTGTTCCCTTTCATACTGTGGAAATAGGCAGTTTTAAGTTAATATTTCCTGATCATTTAATAATTCCACATATTCTTGATATGAATCACGGAAATTACTGTTGATGAAAATGCTAAGACCAAGTTTTATATTTTTCTAAGCATTAAATTAATGTTTCCTGGTACTTTAATATTTCCCGGTCATTTAATGTTTCCGGATCGTCTAATATTATATATATACAGTATATATCATAATGGAAATAACTATTGGAGAAATGACTAGGTTGACATCCTATTTCTGCATGGTATTTCTAACAGTCAAAAATGAAGTTAATATAATACTATATGACCAATTACAACAGTGCTCTGCTCTAAATATTACAACAGTATCTGCTTCTAAATATTACAACAATATTATGTTTTAAATATTACAACAATATCTGCTACTAAATATTACAACAGTATCTGCTTCTAAATATTACAACAGTATCTGCTTCTAAATATTACAACAATATTGTGTTCTAAATATTACAACAGTATCTGCTACTAAATATTACAACAGTATCTGCTACTAAATATTACAACAGTATCTGCTTATAAATATTACAACAGTATCTGCTTCTAAATATTACAACATTATCTGCTACTAAATATTGCAACATTATCTGCTACACTAAATATTACAACAGTATCTGCTACTAAATATTACAACAGTATCTGCTACTAAATATTACAACATTATCTGCTACTAAATATTGCAACATTATCTGCTACTAAATATTACAACAGTATCTGCTACTAAATATTACAACAGTATCTGCTTCTAAATATTACAACAATATTGTGTTCTAAATATTACAACAGTATCTGCTTCTTAATATTACAACACTATCTGCTTCTAAATATTACAACAGTGTCTTGTTCTAAATATAGACTGCTAATTTATTTGAAAACAAAGAATTATGGAACATCATACTGACATTAGTGCTCACTAATGTCAGAGGTAAGGTCTATTTAATTTGAGAGAAAAAATCTAGATTAGTTTTTAAAAAATTATTTTTTTGTCGGAGAAAAGATAGTTGTACCAGAATATGTAATATCCCTGTTTGTGATCTTTGACTTACCAGTATATGTACGCAAAGATGATCTTGTCACTTTAAGCATTATGCCAGAATGTTTTTATATTTCCAGCACAAACACACTCTTAATCTTTTTATTTAAATTAACTTTACTAGATTGACATCCTAGTAATCCCAGAATGTTTGTTTGTTTTTGTGGTGTTGTTTTTTGTGATTCCAACAAGACCACATTCTCAATAACATGTGCACATTAATTTATACTCTGAATTACAGCTACCCTCTCAATGTTTGTATTAAATTACTAGATTGACATCCATTTCAGCTAACAGTGAATGAATTTGTTATATGTTTTTATGAATCCAACACAACCACACACTCAATGTTTATACTAATTTCTACTCTGAATATTCCAGCTACGTGTTCCGCTTGAGCTGCACACGTCTGGGTCAGTGGGCGATCGGCTACGTGACCCCGGACAAACAGATCCTACAGACCATCCCTCAGAATAAGTCTCTGTGTCAGGCCCTGCTGGATGGACAGAGGGAGGGCTTGTAAGTATTACCTCCCCCCCCTCACCCCTCCCACCTCAGGAGACTGGCATCAACGTTCGCGAAAGTTATCTTTCTGACACAATCATGATAGGATGCAAGTTGGCTGTATAAGATGCTGGTCTCGGCCAGAGTGAGATACAAGATGCTCCTACTGGTCTCGGCCAGAGTGAGATACAAGATGCTCCTACTGGTCTCGGCCAGAGAGATATAAGATGCTCCTACTGGTCTCGGCCAGATGGGTTACCCCTTTGGCTCATTCAGTAGAGCATTGGACTCACAATGCAGCAATTCGGGTTCGAATCCCAGGATGAGCAGATCCTGTGACACAACAATAGTTTTAGCTAACCAGATTCTAAAATATTGTAGATTAAAGTGTTTCACCCAACAGACTTACACTTGTAGCGGGACCCTACAATTTGACTTACAATCAATGTTCTGAGCAATGGGGCCGAGATTCTCAAATATGATAGATGCAAGTGTTCAAGCAGGTCTGTACAATTTGACTTCCAATCAATCGTAGCTACAAGCATACCAATCAATGGAGCCCAGACTAAGTGTCGCCATCCCAACAAACTGACTTGCAATCAGTCATAGCAACAAACTGACTTGCAATCAGTCATAGCAACAAACTGACTTGCAATCAGTCATACAGTCATAGCAACAAACTGACTTGCAATCAGTCATAGCAACAAGCATTTTATATTGTAGATAAAAGCAGGTCCCTACAATGTAACTTAAGGTGGACTCACACGGGTTGATTGATTGTAACGATGTGTCAAATCACATGTGATGCAATCCGCTACGACCGAGATCGCATAACTGGAACAAATTCTACTCATACGGCCAATCGATCCGTGTCAGCGAGCCTTTACAATCAGTTGTAGCTACAAGCATTCCGAACAGCAGGGTCCAGACTAAATGCCGCCATTCTCTCCCTCCTTCCCCCCCACAGCTTTCTTTACCCGGACGGGCGCACGATCAACCCAGACCTCAGCTTCCTGGTACAGGACTCACAAGAGGACCACATCAAGGTCACTCAGGAACAGTATGAACTGTACTGTGAGATGGGATCCACCTTCCAGCTGTGCAAGATCTGTGCCGAGAACGACAAGGACATCCGCATAGAGCCCTGCGGACATCTGCTGTGCACCCCGTGTCTCACCCAGTGGCAAGTGCGTGCAAGGGAGATAACTCTGATGACATTTATGATTTTTTTAAAAATTGTTTTTCTCGTTCTCAATGACATGTATGTGCAAGGGGGATAACGGATAACATTTAAAAAATAAAATTTATTTAAGAAATATTTCTCTCGCACAGTGGCAATGATACAATCACCGATTTTGATGGCAGCAATTGACCGAATATGAGTAATAAATGCAAAGTATATTCAATTTGTATCTGTATCGACACTTTTGTATCTCTCAAATGCATTCAATATTAATATGGCAGAGGGAAATCCCTCGCCACAGTCTCGATTCTTCTGCGAGCATTTTCACTGTTCGGAGCTAAAACACCATGTCAAGGTCACTTCACTGAATGAGTTATTAATAGCTGTTCATAAACAAAGGGATTGTGTTTGTACGTGTCAACAAGGTGGCTGGCCATTTCCTCGTGTGTCCAGGAATACTTCTCTCGGGGCCTCCCATTTCTCGTATGCGTTTCCTATATTTTCTAAGTTTGAGGGATATTTTCTACATCGTAGTAACCGTTTTTTCTTTTGGTCTGGCGTGTTGAACAGTTTTGGTCTACCATGCTTCCGTGGCTGCGATGGTTCATCCGCCATCTTGGTAGGAAATCAACATGCCTCGTTTTCAAATGGGGGAGAGTCTGTCACGTAACTCCACAGAAGTCATACGTCACACCCTGGCTCTGAGCGACGCCGTGAAGATGATGTATATTTATTGGATCGATCCAATAAATACAATAAAATATGAAAATATAAAAATATTGAAAACTAGTGGGAAATTAGGAATATGTAGCTGGGTACCTAATATACTTGTATAGACAATTCAAAATTACATACTTTCAGGTAAAAATATGTTTGACCAAAAATACGCAAACAAAACTAATTGTATCTGTTTTACTGATTATCGCCACAATTATTTTCTATAGCAATTTATAGTTATTTTTAGGCTATTTCTCTGTCTTTTTCAGGACTCTGATGGACAGAGCTGTCCGTTCTGTCGGACTGAGATCAAGGGGACTGAACAGGTGGTCGTGGACGCGTTCCATCCATTAGGCGGGGCAAGGGTAGAATCCAAGCACAACATTATAGATATAGAAGACGATGATGTAAGTAAACACAGCCTTCAAGGATGCAGCGCAATAGTTTTGGTATCGCTTCTGCTCATCAGATTACCAAAACCATTCACTCCTTTCATAAAAATGGTATCACACGGAAGCTTGTTTAATATTCTCTATAAATCAATCAAAATCGTTCTGTGAAACTGGTATCAGAGTTCTAACCCAGGAACAATGTTCGCTGATTACTCTTTTGTATAAATATCTGTACATGTAGATTTTATTGTAATTGTCATTAAGGTATGGGTGATAATTTGTCAGGTTTCGGAGATAAATTTCGACCCACGACCATTGCCCAATGACAGATACTATGTAGACAGTAGCGTTGGGTTTCGATATATTTTGACCATTCTGAGACAATTCTGAGATTTCCCAATTGTTACAGGAAGGAGAAGGAACAACGACTCTGCATGCTCTGTCTGTCAGTCCTAGGAATAGGGTAAGATCCACAATAATTGTCGGCCAGCAGTCCACTATACACCATAGTACCATAAAATAAATAAAATAATTATGGTTTGTATTAGTCTCAACAGTGGAGGTTGTTTTTTTTACAGTAAATTGTATCGAACAATTTTTATTATTTTATATTGTTTTTATAATTGTTGAAGGTTTTCATAGAATAAAATCTAAAGAAAGAAAGAAATAATATGAAATAAAGAAAGAATTATGAAATAATTAAATATATCTCCGGATGAGCTCGTAGTAAATGTTTTCTTCATCACTATATATGTTCATGGAGGCTGATTATACAAAGCTGGTATATTGTACACTGTCTGTTACATTGTACACTGTCTATTACACTGTCTGTTACACTGTACACTGTCTGTTACATTGTCTGTTACATTGTACACTGTCTGTTACATTGTACACTGTCTGTTACATTGTACACTGTCTGTTACATTGTCTGTTACATTGTACACTGTCTGTTACATTGTACACTGTCTATTACACTGTCTGTTACATTGTACACTGTCTGTTACACTGTTTGTTACATTGTACACTGTCTGTTACATTGTACACTGTATGTTACACTGTCTGTTACATTGTACACTGTCTGTTACACTGTCTGTTACATTGTACACTGTCTGTTACATTGTCTGTTACATTGTCTGTTACATTGTACATTGTCTATTACACTGTCTGTTACATTGTACACTGTCTGTTACACTGTCTGTTACATTGTACACTGTCTGTTACACTGTCTGTTACATTGTACACTGTCTGTTACATTGTCTGT